>JAOXJQ010000015.1:10217201-10230125 GCA_025762765.1 Quercus bicolor | reverse complement strand
TAGTCTATGGATTCTATTAAAATTATTTTAATTCTTTTTATTTTATACGCGGTAAAGGACTCAAGAAGCCACCAACCTTGATTGTTTTTCCTTCTCATTTTAAATTTTTATGCTGTTTTGTTAATGCAACGCCATTTTTTTTATTGTTACTAGACATAAGGAAGTTTCATCCTCATTCAGCGAACCCTAATATACCAAAAACAAAAGGATATTAACAAAAAATCATATTTAAATTTTATAAATCAAGTTGATAGCAAATAGTGCAAGATTTGAAATGAAAAACCTGTACTTCATCCTTAAATGTATATATATTTTTAGGGGCAATTACAGTAAATTCACTTGTAGTTTGGCTCGAAATCACTTCGCCTACTCATGGTTTGAAAAGTATCAGTTTACCTACCTGTGGTAAGTTCCGTTAGTCTCCTGTAACCCACGTCTGTTAAAATAGTGGTAAATAGGTATTTTTGCTTTCTTTTTATGTCTCTCTTCTTCCAAAAAAAAAAATACAAAAACAAAAGAAAATAAGATCAAAAGAACTCCAATAAACATTTAAAAACTTGGCTCAAGAACTCCAATAAATCACAAAATATATTTTTGTGAAAATAACACAAAAAGGCAAAATTTACTTGCAGCCTTAACTTAATGTATGAGAAAAAGAACACAAAAGGCAAAATTTTCTTCTCTATACAATAATTTATTTGGCAAAACTATACTATTTGTCTCTGAAGTTTACCATGTGAGCACAATTAGTCTCTTAAGTTTAAGTGAGTGTTGTTGGTCTCTCAAGTTTCAATAATGAGTATTGTTAATCATTTTGTTAACTGAGGTTAGTTTTATTGCTTGTGTGGCCAACAGAATAATGACTTGACATATTTTTAACTGATGTGGCATTTTTTAAAATTAAAATATTACAAAATTTAATTTAATAAACTCATTACATTTGATGTGGCATAATGTCATATTGAATGATTAAAATAATAAATTAGGAAGTGAATTTATTTATATATAGAAAACAGGTCAGATATTAACATTAAAGAATTCATTAGAATTTTTAAAATCACTTAAAACAGCAAATCATTCAAGTGACCGTCCATCTCCTCCCAGAGTCTCTTTGTCGGCGTCACATTCTAGAGGCAATGATGAGAATTTTCTTTTAGAATCCATGATTATTGGATTTTGTTCAGATGAACTAGCAATTAGTCTTTTTATAAATAATAACAATTATCAACCTAGTGTCGAAAAGGTGCAGCACAAATAGGAAAATGGGAATCGCCAGAACAAAGTTGGAACAGTCGTAAGAACAAGTGGAGAAGAAGAGGCTCAGAGCAATAAGTAAGGAAGTTGGGAAAAGTGAAGGGGAAACAAAAAGAAAAGGAAGTTTAAAAACTAAAGCCTAAACAACCGAAAAGCAGTGGGAAACCCAAGGGTCATGCAAAAAAAACCCACCAATCAGCACACGCCACGTGGCCAAGGTGGGGGTTTCCCCTTAAACCCTAAAAGGCGCCTTTTAGGGGTAGTGCCCATCAAGAGTATTGTCCGCTTTAGGGTGGGGTGGGATTGGCTTGGCCATGTCCCGGACTCGACACCCACATGGTTTTGTTACCCCTGTGCAGGGCACGCCACTACCACTACTACACATGATAGGACTAACGAAATTGGATACAGACGAGATCAGCAAGACTGACGAGGCCATTCCCCAGAGAAGAGCCTAACCCTTACCCGCGTCACTAACGGAGACAGCCGAATCATTCAATGCCGCCAATAATGCCTCGGACAGTTACAGAACCAACTGTACAGACCGTTGAGAGCACATTAAAGCCCCATTACTAGGCAGGAAGCATTACCAAAGGAAGGCATTAACATCACAATATCAATCACAACGGTTAGAATCTAAGGCAACGTATATAAAGCACCCACACTGCCAACACAAGGTACGAACATCACAAACACTTTGAAAGGATACTGATTGCCATTTTTCTATTTTGTTTCATTCTACAAAACACTCTCTTGATCCGACTTTGGCATCGGAGACGTTGTGGTAGGCACCACACCGTGACCACATCGGAAGGAGCAGTCTTTTCATTTATGCAGGTGCCCAGACAAGACCACGAATCCATTTGGAAGCATTTATCTCGACTGATGAAGTCATGCTTCATCAATTTAGTGCCGTTTATGGGGAAAAAGACATTTTCGTATTCAAATTCGAAAATGTAGTTTTTGATCAACTGTAACATCCAGATAGAGTCCAATCAAGATTCTGTAGCCGTGGCTCAACAAATCCAGGCCTTAGCGGCCACCGTTGAAGAGCTCACTAAACAAAATTAGGAAATGAAGCAACAGTTGCAGCAGGAGGAAAATCGATCCAAAGGTAACTTGGAGGACGAAGGAGATAGCCGTAGAAGAAGTGAACATCGAATACCTACGACTCTAGATGAACAAAGTTCGGATCTTCTTTGAGAAATGAGGAAGGCGATAGACGAACTGAGGAACGCAATCAAGGGGAAAACAGACCGGAGTTTGGATAGAATGGTGAGGGCAATGGACTCACCCTTCATTATGGTAGTCTTGGAGTGTTCGGTACCGTCGAAATTTAGATTACCCCAACTTGAACCATTTTACAGGCTTAAAGACCCCCAGGATCACCTCAACACCTTTAAAACGACACCAGGCCTTCAACAGCCACCTGACGAGATATTGTGCCGCTCTTTTCCCACCACCCTCAAAGAAGCAACAAGAGAATGGTTCACCAAGTTGCTAACATCGTCCATCGATAACTTCAAGCAGTTGAGTAATGCCTTTTTACGTCACTTCATTGGAGGACAACGTCTTAAAAGGCCGGCGAACCATTTACTCACCATTAGACAAGGGGAGAAAGAAACCCTGAGGTCGTATGTACAACGCTTCACCTGGGAGACCTTGGAGGTAGACAAAGCTGACGACAAGGTTCAGCTTCACTCGTGAGGAATCCTTCCAAGATGATGGCAGAGACGCTCCTGAAAGCACAGAAGTATATAAATGCTGAAGACGCATTAGCAGCCATAAAGGATGCGGAAAGGCCAGGATACAGGGGACCAGGAGACAGGGGAAGGAAGGAAGACAATCATAGGGGACAAAAGAGGGAACGCCCAGATCGTTGGAGCAATGACGGGGGTAAAAGGAAAGACGATAAAACTCCACAAACAGTAAAATTTACCCCTCTAAGTATGCTTGTTAACAAAATTCTAACGCAGATTAAATGAGCACTACCTCAAATGGCCGAGGCCATTACATTCATCCCCAACATCCGTGACAAGAATAAATACTGCCAGTTTCACAAGGATCATGGCCACTGCACAGAAGATTGTCGGGACCTAAATGAGTAGATAGAAGAGTTAATACGGAAAGGGAAACTGCAATAGTATGTGAAGAAAGAAGAGTCTAGCAGGTTTAGGGACGGTAACAAAAATCAGTGTGACTCCTCATCAAGAGACGAAGATAACACATCCCAGCCCCCACAGAATGTAATTGGGGAGATAAAGACGATTGCAGGAGGGCCATTCATAGGCGGGTCATCCAGATCCCTTAGGAAAGCATGTCAACGGTATGTGAATAGCATCCACATGATACCCTCATTCAAGTAGAGACGGACGGATCAAGACATGTCTTTCAACAAAGAAGATGCTAGGGGAGTGAAGTAGCCTCATAATGACCCCTTGGTCATAATGCTCACGATTGAAGGATTCATTACCAAAAGGATCCTCGTAGACAACAGTAGCTCTACAGACATGATCTACCTCCCCGCCTTCCAGCAACTGAAGCTAGATCCAGGAAGACTACGCCCATTTGACTCCCCCCTCGTCAGTTTCAGTGGAGACAGGGTGTATCCCAAGGGCATAGTGATGCTGACAGTTTCAATGGGGATCTACCCGAAATAGTTGACCCGTCAACTAGACTTCTTTGTGGTAGATTGCCCCTCATCATACAATGTAATCATCGATAGGCCCACACTCAACAAATGGAAATCAGCCATGTCCACCTATTGCCTGAAGGTGAAGTTTCCAACGGAGAACGTTGTAGGCGAAGTAAGAAGAGATCAGGTCTTAGCTAGTGAATGCTACCAGGTTGTGTTGGTTACGAAAGAGAATCATACATGGATGATTGAAAAAAAAGGAGGAAAATAAGATAGAAGCCCTAGATGAAGTAGAGCTGGTAGAAGGAAAGCCAACCATGACGACAAAGATAAGGACAACATTGAGTCCCGTGATGAGGTCAATGCTCGTTTAGTTCCTTAAAGAAAACTTTGATGTCTTTGCATGGAGCCACGAAGACATGCCCGGCATATCCCCAAAAGTTATCGAGCACAAGTTACATGTGAATCCTGAAAAAAAGCTCGTCCAGCAGAAACGACGAGTCTTTGCCCCAGAATGGAACCACGCTATTACAGACGAGGTTAACAAGTTACTGACAGTAGGCTTTATACGTGAAGTGTATTATCTAGAGTGGCTTGCGAATGTCGTCTTAGTGAAAAAGGCAAATGGGAAATAGAAAATGTGCGTGGACTTCACAGACCTGAACAAAGTTTGCCCAAAAGACAGTTTCCCCCTACACAGGATAGACCAGCTAGTAGACTCTACAGCCGGACATAAACTACTGACGTTCATGGACGCATTCTCAGGGTATAACCAAATAAAGATGGCTGAAGAAGACTAAGAGAAAACCGCTTTCATCACAAGCCAGGGGCTCTATTTCTGTAAGGTCATGCCCTTCGAGTTAAAAAATGTAGGGGCAACCTACCAAAGGCTGGTGAATAAAATGTTCAGAAAACAAATTAGGAGAAACATGGAAGTATATGTGGACGACATGCTCATCAAGGGTAAAGAAGAACTAACACATCTGGACAATCTGAAGCAGACGTTCGCCACACTCAGATAATACCAGATGAAGTTAAACCCCAGTAAGTGCGCCTTTAGTATCGCCTCGAGAAAATTTTTGGGATTCATGGTGTCCCAGAAAGGAGTAGAAGCGAACCCGAAGAAGGTGCAAGCCATCCTCAACATGAAGTCACCCAAGACTGTCAAAGAAGTCCAGAAACTCACAGGGAGGATCGCGGTACTTAATAGGTTCGTCTCTAAAGTGACGGACAAATGTCTGCCCTTCTTCAAAACGTTGAAACAGGCTTTCACCTGGACCGACGAATGTGAAGCAGCATTTCAGGAACTTAAACATTACCTGAGTAATCCACCCCTCCTAAGCCCGGCCAAGCAAGGAGAAGCCTTATATCTGTATTTGGCAATATCAGCTACGACAGTGAGTGCAGTCCTAATTCGAGAAAGAACAAGAAGCAGCTCTCAGTTTACTACATTAGTCAAGCTTTTTAAGGGGCTGAGGCCAAGTACCCAAGGATTGAGAAGATCGCCTTTGTGTTAATAGTGGCCTCACGAAAATTGCGACCATACTTCCAGGCAAACCCCATCCTGGTAATGATGGATCAGCTCATCAAAAAGTCCATGAACAAACCCAAGGTGACAAGAAGAAGCGTCCAATGGACGATTAAACTCAGCCAGTTCGACACAGAGTACCACCCCCGAACAGCCATCAAAGCACAAGCTCTTGTGGACTTCATTGCCGAGTTCACCCTTCCAAAAGAGGACAACCCCACCAATGAGACAGAACAATGGATGATCCAAACTGATGGTTCATCAGCTCAAAAGAGAGGGGGAGTAGGGATCATCATAGTCGCTCCCAACGGAGAAATACTCAAGTAAGAGGTTCCGCTGAAGTTCCCAGCCACCAATAATGAGGCCGAGTACGAAGGAATACTGATGGGGTTGAGACTAGGGAAGGCACTTGGGGTTAAGAACCTACTTATCCAGAGCGATTTGAAACTGGTGATAGGGCAGATCAAAGAAAAGCATGAAGCAAAGGAGAAAAGGATGTAGAAATACCTCAAGCTAACGAAGCATCTAGCCCAAGAGTTTGATAAATTGGAATTCGTATAGATCCCAAGAAACCAGAACATGGGAGCAGATGAGATCGCAAAAATGGCCTCATCAGAAGAAGAGCTAATAAGCATGGAGTTAAACATGGAGGTTCAAAAGCACCCTAGCATCGAATAAGTCCCAACATTTGCAATCCAGAGCACAAACAACTGGATGACACCGATCGTGTATTTCCTCTTGAACCGGGGCCTCCCTCAAGACGTCGAGGAGGCCAAGAAGATCAAAAAGAGAGCAGCCAGATTCACAATCCTAAATGACACCTTATATAAGAGAGGTTTCTCTATGCCGTACCTGAAGTGTGTCGACAAAGACGGAGCCAAGTACATCCTAAAAGAAATCCATCAGGGAGTTTATGGGGACCATGCTGGCCCTAGATCCCTGGTAAGCAAGTCATTCGAACAGGTTACTTCTAGCCTATTATGCAGATGGACGCAGTAAAGCTCATCAAGAAGTGTAACAAGTGCCAAAGGTGCAGGAATGACCAATGACTTCCGGCAAAGAAACTAACGACGAAAATATCCCCGTGGCCATTTGCACAATGGGGAATCGACATCATCAACCCGCTGCCCTGAGGTAAAGGTCAGGTAAAATTCTTAATTATTGCTATTGATTACTTCACAAAGTAGGTTGAAGCAGAAGCACTAGCAACCATCACTAAAGCAAGAATCCGAAGCTTTGTGTGGAAAAATATAGTTTGTAGGTTCGGGATTCCAAGGACAATCATATCAGATAACGGGCGGCAGTTCGACAGCCAAGGCTTCCGAAACTTCTGTTCGAGCTTAGGCATCAAGAACCAGTTCTTATCCTTAGGGCATCCACAGGCGAATGGACAGACTAAGGTGACGAATCAAACACTGCTCAAGATTATCAAAGCCAAGTTGGACGATGCGAAGGGTGCATAGCCAAAAGAATTACCCAATGTCTTGTGGGCTTACCGAACCACAACAAGAACCCCAACTGGAGAGACTCCCTTCAGGCTCACCTATGGCATGGAAGCAGTAATCCCAGTAGAAATAGGAGTAGCCAGCATCAGATGAGAGGTATTACACGAAGAACATAACGATGATCAACTACAGATCAACTTGGATTGTCTGGACAAAGTCAGAGACAAAGCCTCCAGCAGAATGACAAAGTACTAGCAAAAAATGGCCGAATACTACAACAAGAGGGTAAAGCTTAGATGACTTGACATAGGCGACCTTGTCTTGCATAAAGTCACTTTAGCAACTAGAGATTCTGCCCAAGGGAAGCTTGGCCCCACATGGGAAGGACCCTACCGAGTCTTCCATTACTCCAGGCAAGGTAGCTATCACCTGGAAACCCCAGACGGAAAAAGGCTCTCGCAGCCATGGAACATTGAGCACTTGAAGAAGTACCACCAATAGATGTAACGAGTAATTGTATCCATTCCTGAAATTAGTAAAAGAATTATTCAGTTAATGTCTTCATGCAAGCAGGTCTAGTCAGCTGTAAATGGCTAAGTAACAAGATTCCATCATGACGAATGTAGGTTATTGACGAAGCCATAATAGGACAAGATCCCTTAAATAGATGTAAGTCACAATAAAACAGATAAGTAACAAGATTCCACCCTGACGGATGTAAGTTACTGACGAAGCCATAAATACAAGATCCCTTAAATAGGTGTAACTCACAATAAAACGACTAAGTAACAAGATTCTGCCCTAACGGATGTAAGTTATTGACGAAGCCATAAATAAGACAAGATCCCTTAATGGGTGTAAGTTACAATAAAATGACTAAGTAACAAGATTCCACCTTGACGGATGTAAGTTACTGACGAAGCCACATACAACAGTAAAATCCTTCCTAAGTAACAAGATTCCACCTTGACGGACGTAAGTTATTGACGAAGCCACACACAACGGTAAAATCCTTACAAGGATAAAATAAAAAAAAAATTAAAAAAAAAAAGGGACAAGAACCTTACAACAAATCAAAACAAAGCTCAAGCTGAATCTAAGCTCCCCTGAAGAGTCATAAATGTAAGGAATCAACTAAGTAGCAGATCAGTGACGAAGGAAGAGGAAAACTAAAAACTTTTGCTAAGTACAAGGCATGGACGAATATATAGAGGCATGAGTAGTCACAAATGCAAGTAAGTACACAACCATGAATTTAATTAAAAGCTCAAAAATGATGGGCAATTACCATTGTGCTCACATCTGAAGGCCCATAAACACTGGGTAATAAATATTGTTCTTAAGATAGATTAAAAGAAAATTGTTCTAAAATTAGATTTACAAAAAGCCCAAAACATGATAGGCAACCAAAAGAAAAGAAGAAATTTTCACAAGTATTAGGTTCGGGGGTTAGCAGCAACGTCATCGTTGGCAGCAGCGTCATCAATAGGAGCCTTCTCGGGGACATCTTCCTCAGGGATGGAAGACTAGGCAGCCTCATCAATCACCATCTCTTGGTCCACCACTTCAAGATCCAAGCTTTGCAGATCAACTCCAGCGGGATGCTTGACGAGGTACCTCCTCAGAAGCTTAAATCCTTTGAAGTACCAACTGAAGAGCACAGTGTTGTACTCATCAGTTTGTTGGAAAGCCTCGACGGACCTGGCAACAATACTCTTAAGCTTCTCCTTAGCTGCTAGAAGTTGATCGTCCTTCTCTAGAGTTAATTGACGCTCAGCCCAGAGATTGTCAATCAAGGACTTGGTGCTTTCCTTTAAAGTGTTGGCCTCGTGCATAGAGTTGATGAGCTTCTTCTTCAGCGTGGAATTCTCCTCTTCCAAGGCTTCCATTCTGGATGTTAGTGACGCCACCTTGGCCTCCTAAGTGAGGTACTCAAAAGCAATGTGGAGACTTTCCCCCAACACTTGAAAAGAAAGCCAAAGTTGTCAGTACAAAAAGAGAGAAGGAGATACTAAGAGGCGCATGAGCAGATTACCTGGACGAGCTTGTGGACTTATTGATTCGCGACCACATTGAATGGCACCCCGGTAAAGACCTTCAAGTCCTTAGCCGTCACGACCCCATGCACCTTGTCCACAGCCAGCCCTTCATCGTCCCAGACGGTGGACAAGCGAGAATTAGCTTTTTCCTTTTCCTTGCCTAATAGGTGCAGCCTTTTCGATGAAGGAGTGGGAATCTCTTCAACCAAAGTGGCTGGAGAGGCCGTCCGCACAGTCTCAACACCAGAGACAATGGGAGTAGTAGAAGCAACTAGAGTAACGAAAGGACCTTTTCCTGTTACACGTACCCTCTTTTTCTCGATGCTGGACAAAGACTCGTCCTTCTTAGACCACATCTTTGCATACATATCTTTGTTGAACTTTGTCATCATTTTTGAAAGAAGAAAACACTTGTCAAAAAATCCAAATGTTTGAAAGAAAGTCAACACTGACAATCTTAGACACTGATGAACTTGATACTTACTCTTTTTTTCTTCAATACCAAGACCTTGTAGAACGTAGGAGGATGGGTCAGGACCAAGATTATAGAAGGCAAGGGTCCGTGGATCCACCAGGTCATCCCAATTTTCAATCGTCAGGGCGTACTCTATGGCCTTATTTACATGCTCCTTATGTCTGCTCTTGAGCTTGGGCCGTCTCTTTATTGCACAAAACAAGAAGCAAGGATTCAATGACGATAGTAGCAAATATAACAAAACTGGAAACAACAGGAAGAAATACTGAAGCATCTAAGGTCGGGGTTCCCCACCGACGAAACAACCTCGGGATATCACCCCAATCCCTATTGAAGGGAGTCTCAAAATCATTTCCGGACACAAAGAAAAATCTTGATTTCCAATACCTAAAGGACGACAATAAACCCTTGACAATCCTTGTTTTCCTCTCCCAGGGCACTAACTCATAATACCCGTACTCTTTAGACCCTTTCAAATGATACATATGGATGAGCTCACCCACCTTAATCATATCCCCGATAGTGGCTAACCATATTTCCATACAGTTAACCACTATCCTCCACGAGTTAGGCATAAGTTGCCCAGGGGCAATGCCAAAATGATCCAAAAGCTCCATGATGAACGGGTGGACGGGGATCATGAGGCCACAGGTGAAAGCAACCTCATAGAAACATACCTCACTAGGAAAGAAGTGGCAAGCCCTATCCTTGTCATTAGGCTGACGAACACGAACCCTCTCCGAAAATTGAAATCTGTCTCTAAATCTACCCACGGTGTCAGCATCTAGCTCACACGCCTCTTCGAGGGCGTAAAAAGCCCTAACCTCTAGAGGGGTAGAAACGACGGTATCTCCCTCCATTGGCTTGCCACTAGATGATAACCCAGTGTCGAGCTCACTAGACCTAACCTCAGACATCATCCCCCGCTCTCTCACCAGACCCTCAAACCAATCAATAGATTGACGAAGCAAAGGACACAACTCAGCCAATACAAGACCTAAGCTATTACCCTAAAAAACAAAGTCCTCGACGTTTGGGAAAACATCTAAAGACCCCCCCAAACTCGCAAAAAGGAAAGAAACTGAGGGGAAAGCTATCCTAACCTTAAAACTACCAACCATGGACACCCAAAAAAAAACGCGGTAGAATAAGGTAAATACTAAAACCCCAAAAGATAGAAAACAAAGACAAACATAGTGATAGAAAGAAAAAGGAAAAATCAAAAACTTACAATAGATTACAAAGGAAAAGAAAAAGGAAATAGAGGGAAAGGAAAAAGAGAAACATACCTCGAAAAGGTGCAGCACAAATTGGAAAATGGGAATCGCCGGAACAAAGTTGGAACAGTCTCAAGAACAAGCGGAGAAGAAGAGGCTCAAAGCAATAAGTAAGGAAGTTGGGAAAAGTGAAGGGGGAAACAAAAGGAAAAACCCAATAATTAGCACACGCCACGTGGCCATAACGCGTGTGGCACCGCCACTACGCATTTAATATAGCGCGAAATCCCAAGAGTCACTTACAATCCAAGGACCTTTTATCTTCTATGGTTGTCATGACATGTCACAATGATCACAGAATCTGGGGGCAGCTGATGGGACTGACGAAATTGGATACAGATGAGATCAGCAAGACTGACGAGGCCATTCCCCAGAGAAGAGCCTAACCCTTACTTGTGTCACTAACGGAGACAGCCAAATCATTCAATGCCACCAATAATGCCTCGGACGGTTACAGAACCAATTGTATAGACCGTTGAAAGCACATTAAAGCCCCATTACTAGGTAGGAAGTGTTACCAAAGGAAGGCATTAACATCAAAATATCAATCACAACGGCTAGAATCCAAGGCAACTTATATAAAGCCCCCACACTGCCAAAACAAGGTACGAACATCACAAACACTCTGAAAGGATATTGATTGCCATTTTGCTATTTTGTTTCATTCTACAAAACACTCTCTCGTTTTGATTTTGGCATCGAAGACTTTGTGACAGGCACCACATCGGTGAACACATCGGTAGGAGTGGTCTTTTCATTTGCATAGGTGCCCAGACGAGACCCCGGATCCATCTGGAAGCATTCATCTCAACTGACGAAGTCACGCTTCATCAGAAGGATTTTTTATTAAAATAAAAAAGGATAATGTCTTAAACCTTGTATGGTTTAAGAAACATAATTATAATTTGACGATTTGTACTTTGATACATTTACAATTCCTTTCTACGCTTTCCGCGTATTTATGGGATGGAGATGTTTGAGTAATTAGGCACTTGGGTTGGTGGAGAATTTGAATATGGATAGTTGAGTTGTTATGGAGGACTTGCCATGGTGGATGGAAACAAAGGCAAGATGTAGGTTTGGAATGTGGTCGAACAACCTCATAAGGATTTTAAGGGTAAGGAAATTTGGAGACTCTGGCAGTGAGACAGAGGCTTGGACACTGACGAAGAGACCTAGAAGGACAAGGATAGATTGGCATGTAGGGCTAACTTGCCACTGATCTATTTTTTTGTTTTGTTTTGTTTTTGTTTTTGTTTTTAAATGAGATTTTTAAGGAAATCTTCATGATTTCTTTATCTAAATTTTTTTTTTCTTTAATTGCTGATGTGGCACTATGCCACATCAATTAAAAAGATATCATGTCACTATTCCATTAGCCACATAAATAATAATACTAATGGCAAACTTGGTAGTTAATAAAAGAAGTAACAATGCTCATTATTGAAACTTATGGGATCAATAACACTCAAAATTTAAGAGACCAATTGCGCTTATAGGGTAAATTTCAAGGACCAGTATGGTAGTTTTGCCAATTTGTTTCTCACTCTCTTTCAATCTTTCTCTCTGTCCTGTCATTATCTCTCTCATCTCTCACACTCCAATTCAAATCGACAATCAAGTTCAAATCGACAGTAGCTTTAGATCACGGTGGCTTTAGTGGTGACTGTGGTGGAGCACAAGGTGGCTATGTTGGGGGTTTTGAGGAGGAGCATGACATTGGGTTGGGTTTGGTTTTTGAGGTCATGTACGAGGTGGCTGCGTTAGGTTGGGTCTAGGTTTTGAGGAAGAGCACAAGGTGGTTGCATTGGGTTGGGTTTGGGTTTTGAGGAGGAGCATGGCTGCATTGGGTTGGGCTTGGGTTTTAAGGAGAAGCACACCGTTTTGCGGTTTGGTTCTTGGTTATGGTTGATTTGATCTCTCTTTCCTCTTCCATTAATCTTTATGCTTCAACAGTGTCATTTATGTTTTCTTCTTCTTTTTCACTTCCATTTCTTTCTTTTGGCTTTTCATTTTTTTTTTTTCAATTTTACTAGCAAATGGGTTGCATCTTGTGCAAAATTATTTTTGTTTTTGTTTCAATTCTTTCTCTGTTACTAAATATTTAAATGTTTAAATGGGCGCCTGACTTTTTTTCCTTTTTAGTAGCTATGTTGGTAGGGAACATATATTGAAATCAATAGTTGTGTTTGGAATTATAGCTTGTCATCATCATCTAGGTATCAGAATCAGCCATAGGCAATGAATATGATAAGATCTCTTATTCATTTT
>JAOXJQ010000015.1:10190435-10201875 GCA_025762765.1 Quercus bicolor | reverse complement strand
GCAGCTGTAGGAGAAAGTTGATTATTACCTTTCTTTGGAAATAAAAACCGGGAAATTTTAGCTTTGTCTTGATAACTAATAAGGATAATTCTGAAAGTTTGACAGACTTTCAAGGCAAAGCTGACGAACTTGATAAACCTGACGACCTTGCTGGTGCACCCATAAACATCATAAAGCTGACGGATCCACTTCAAGGCCGACAGGTGTGCCTCGAGATCAATGACGCTTGAATGAGATGACCAGAAGGCATGGACGAGCTAAAAAGCTGACGGAAGGAAGCTGAAGGGGATGAGTAAACCTTTGATGGATCTGACGTGGCCTTGCTTGGCCTCCATGCATGAATATATAAGGAAATATCTTATGCTCTAGGACTAACCCTAATCAAGGGGATTCCTACAAGGAAAGGATCCCGCAGGATGTGCGCATTAATGAAGATCTTCTCCATAAGGAAAAGTCCTCTATGCCAAGGAACAAATGTCAACCCTACCTACTATAAAGATCCCAAAACTCTCACAAATCAAGGTACACATAATTTCTCCCAGTTCTGGCATTCTAGAGTTGTGAAAATTCTCTAACTTGGCCTTTGGAGGGTATTTGGTCAGTACCACACTGGTACTCTCTTAAGGTTTTCTTTTTTTGTGTTATGCAAGTGTTGTCTCGAGCACGTGAGGACTATGTGACTTACTGACAATTTTCAACATCATCAGTTGGCACCTTCTATGGGAACGTGCGACTTGTAAGCCATATTATCGCTTCCCAGACAAAGAATTGCATGGTACTTACTCGCTCGATGGCAACCACCAACAATGGTTAAGGAGACGAACCACGCACCACCACCGCCCTTAAAAGACAGGTTCAAACCCTCACCACTGCTATAGAGCGCCTGACCAAGCAAAACCATGATCTAGAAGAACAACTGCGCTAAAAGAACGTGGGGCTTAACACTCAGGAGGAGGACTAAGAAGGCACCAACGTTGAGAGAAAGGACCAAGAAGGGTCGGAAGGTAGTAACGCTCCAAGCAGACCAGAGCGACAGGACACGAGCCGTCCATCTGTCACGAATACGGCTCCACCCCACATAGTCTCAGAGATGCAGATGATGAAGGAATGGATGGACTTCATGATGAACGCCCTTAGAGGATGGGTGTTTAGCGATCTTGATGACCTAGTCCATCAAACTGATTCACCATTCATGACATCTGTCACTTCGTTCCCCCTTCCACCGAAGTTTCGTATGCCATAGTTGGAGACCTACGATGGATCTAAGGATCCATTGGACCACCTGGAGTCTTTCAAGACCCTGATGCACCTGCAAGGAGTGACGAACGAGATCATGTGCAGAGCCTTCCCCACTATGCTGAAAGGACCCTTCTAGGATTTGGTTCAGCAGGTTGACACCCAACTCCATTAGCACCTTCAAGGAGTTAAGCACCTAATTTGCCTCACACTTTATTGAGGGGCATAGGTATAAGAAGTCCACTGCATGCCTGATGAATATTAAGCAATGGGAGGATGAGACGCTGAGATCTTACATAACCCTTTTCAACAAAGAGGCCCTCTTAATCGATGAAGCTGATAACAAGATACTCGTGGCTACATTCACAAATGGGCTACAGAAGGGTACCTATTTTCTTTATATATGAACAACCAAAGACTATGTCGGATGTGCTTTACAAGGCTACTAAGTACATGAACGTGGAAGATGCACTACTAGCCAGAGAAGAGAAGCCCAAGAAGAGGGAAAGACAAGAGGATGTACGGTAGGATAGGGGACGGAAGATGGTTAGGACCAGAGAACGGGGAGAGGAAAGGCGCTCCAAGCCCCCCACAAGGAAATTCACAAGCTTCACCCTACTGATTGCCCCGATTAACCAAGTCTTGACGTAGATCAAAGACGAAGGAGCCTTGACATTTCCCAGCAAGTTGAAGGAAGATCCTAATAAGAGGTCTAGAGACAAGTACTGCCGCTTCCACCGTGACCACGGTCATGACACAGCCGACTGCTACGACTTAAAGCAACAAATAGAAGCTCTTATCAGACAAGGAAAGTTGCAAAGGTTCGTCAGCAAGGAAAAAGCGAACCCGCCACAAGAGCAAGTTCGTTGATGGGAGAATGATCGTCCTAGACCACCTATAGGAGATATAAGAATGATTGTAGGAGGCACTGTGACCTCTAGTTTGTCCAAAAAGGCCCATAAGACTTACCTCAGGATTGTTCAGAATGTCTAGCTAACATGATTTGTTCTAAAGATAGCGCGAATCGACAGCCCTATCATCGAATTCTCAAAAGAAGATGCTCGACATCTCCACCACCGTATGACAACACACTCGTCGTTAGCATACGGGTAGGAGATTACAACACACCGGGTCTTGGTCGACAATAAGAGCTCTACTAACATCCTCTACTACCTGGCATTCCAGTAAATGAGGATCAGTAAAAAATGGCTAGTCCTGGCCAATGCCCCACTCGTTGGGTTCAGAAGAACTAAAGTATACCCCCTTGGTGTAGTCACGCTGCCTGTTACGGTTGGTGATTATCCTCAGCAAATCGTTAAAGATGTTACATTCCTCGTTGTCGATTGCTCATCCTCCTATAATGCCATCCTTGAACGACCTACCCTCGACTCATGGAAGGCCGTAACTTCGACCTACCTCCTGATGATCAAGTTCCCCATCAAATATGGAGTAGGAGAAGTATGTGGAGATCAAGTGGCTGCACGCAAGTGTTATATAGCAATGTTGGAGATGGACGATCATATGCAGACAATGAACATAGAAGAGTAGCGAATGGCGGTAAAGCCCATTGAAAGACTTGAAGAAATACTTCTCGACAACTCCAAGCTGGATCAAACAACAAGGATCGGCACCCTTACCAGCCTGATGGTCTACTAAGCACTCACAACTTTTCTCAAAGAGAGCCAGGATGTATTTGCTTGGAGCTATGAAGACATGACGGGAATCGACCTTTCGGTCATGGTGCATAGGCTAAATGTGTCACCTTCCTTTCCACCTGTCCGTCAAAAGAAGCTGGTGTTTGCCTAAGAACGAGATCGAATTATAGCGGAAGAAGTCTGCAAGTTACAAGAGGCAAGCTTTATCAGGGAAGTTTACTACCCCGACTGGTTAGCAAATGTGGTGATGCTCAAGAAAGCCAACGGGAAATGGAGAATGTGTGTGGACTTTACAGACCAGAAAAAAGCACGCCTCAAGGATAGCTACCCCCTCCCGCAGGTTGACGTCCTAGGAGAAGACTTTGTTTGTTACCAGCCAGGGCCTTTTCTGCTACAAAGTGATGCCGTTCAGCCTTAAGAATGCGGGCGCGACATATTAGAGGCTCATGAACAAGATGTTCGCACATCAGATTGGAAGAAATGTCCAAGTCTACGTCAACGACATGTTGGTAAAAAGCTGAAGGGAGGACGATCATTTGGATGATCTCAAGGAAACCTTCGACACCCTTCGCTCTTACAACATGAAGCTCAACTAGGGCAAGTGTGTATTCGGGGTGACGGTAGGAAAGTTCCTAGGGTTCATGGTGTCTTAGAGAGGTATCGAGACCAACCTGGACAAGATCCGAGCCATAATAGAGATGGCACCCCTAAAGAACGTGAAAGAGGTACAAAGCCTCAACGGTAAGGTAGCCATACTGAATAGGTTCGTATCAAGGGCGATGGATAAGTGTCTACCTTTCTTCTGTACACTGAAGAAATCTTTTGAGTGGATGGCCGAGTGTCAGCAAGAATTCGAGGATTTGAAGGCCTACCTCTCTTCCCTGCCATTACTGAGTCCCTCAAAACCAGGGGAAGAATTTTTCCTCTACTTAGCTGTATCCCCGGCCGCTATCAGTGCAGCCTTGATTAGAGAAGAAGATAAGGTGCAAAAACCCGTATACTACGCCAGTTAGGCACTTCATGGTGCAGAAGAGAGGTACCCACCGATGGAGAAACTCGCCTTCGCTTTAGTTACAGCAGCCCGCAAGCTCAAGCCTACTTTCAAGCCCACACGGTGGTCATCCTGACTGACAAGCCTTTATGACAAGCAATGAGCAATCTTAAAGCCGCCGAACGAATGGCACTATGGGTAATAGAATTAAGTGAGTTCGACATACAGTACCACCCGCGTACTGCCATTAAGGGGCAAGTGGTCACTGACTTTATTGGAGAGTTCATTAACGTGGAAGACTAAGGGGCAGAAGAATGTCCTCAGTGGAGTATACACATGGATGAATCGTCCAACAAATAGGCTAGAGAAGCAGGTATTGTACTTCATTCTCTAGAAGGGGACGAGATTGAATGCATGGTCCGTCACGACTTTCCTACGACTAACAATGAAGCAAAGTACGAAACTCTAGCAGCAGGACTAGATCTCACTAAAGTAGCCGGGGCCACGAGTGTGGTTATTCATTGCGACTCACAGGTTGTCACAAACCAAGTGAAAGGATGAAGAAGTACCTGGAGCAAGTAAGGAAAAGGGTGGAGGACCTGCAGGCCAAGATTATTCAAATCCGCCGCATCAGTAGAGCACATAATCATCCCTGGCAAGGTACTTTCCTTTATTCAGTTTTCGCCATTGATAGATGTCATCAATGTACTGGAAATAGGTTCTGAAAGCAACTGGACCACACCTTTAGTCTCTTACTTGAAAGACGGCACACTACCCGATAGTAAGGAGGTCGCAAGAAAACTGAAGGTCCAAGCAGCACGATTCATCCTGATAAAGGACATCTTATACAAAAGAGACTTCTCCTGCCCTTTCCTAAGATGTTTAAGCCCTAAAGAAGCGGACTATGTCATGAGAGAAGTCCATGAAGGGATTTGCGAAAACCACTTGGGCTCGCGATCATTGGTACACAAATTGATTCAAGCAGGATACTACTAGCCTATTATGCAGAAGGATGCCCAAGCATATGTCAAAGCTTGTGACAAATGTCAAAGGTTTAGCAACGTCATCAGACAGCTAGCAAAAGAGCTCACTCCAATGATGGCCCTATGGCCTTTCGCTCAATGGGGATTAGACATCATAGGCTCGTTCCCCATAGCAATACGACAGCTGAAGTTCCTTATAGTCAGCATAGACAATTTCACCAAATGGGTTGAAGCCGAAGCTTTAGCTACCATAATAGAGAAGAACGTAGGAAGCTTTGTTTGGAAGAACATTGTTTGTAGGTACGAGGTCCCTAGAGTCTTGGTCTCAAATAATGGGAAATAGTTTGACAACGACCCCTTTAGGGATTTTTGCTCACAATTGGGAATCAAGAACTGTAAGGTTGAATTTAATCAACCATTATGTTGGCTTTATTCCATGCCAATTTTCTTGTAATTCAGCATTTAGAAACTCTATATTTAGGTGGGAATTATGTAAGGGTAGTGTGTGTGAGAGTGTGAAGAAAAGCTCAAAAGTGTGGATTCTGCAAAGACTAGCGATTGGATCTCGCGGCTGGCTCGAGATTGGCAAGTCACCAAAAGCAGGCACACGTGTGAAGCATGCAAAGGAGCTGAAGAGTCACACCAGCTATTGTACTACAGGACAAAAATCTCAGGCTGGCCAGGCAGTTAGCTCGCAACTTGAACTTGCGACTCAGTCCAATCGTGAGGCCAAGTCTTCAGACCACTTTGTTTGGGAAAACTGACCTTTCGCATTCCAAACATCAGTATATATACCCCTTATAGTAACGTATTGTAGAGAGCTCTCAAAGAGAATTTTGAGAGAGAAACCCTAGAGAAAAACAAGATTGACTCATCCACAATCTTAATCCTTTGATTCTCCAAATTCCTCTACTCTCACATTCTCCATTTTTACATCCTTGAGAGGTACATTGGCCAACTCCTTTTCTCACCATACCCATATCTGTGAGAAGGTTATTTGGTGCTTGGGAAGCAATTAGAAAAGGACCAATTGATATTGGTTAATGTTATGGGCTATAGCGGAATTCGGTAAGCCAAAGAAGGCAAAGGTTCGACGTAACCTCATTGGAGCAAAAAACTTGGAGGACTTAAGTACACTGGGTAGATTAGGCTTGGAGGGTCTTCTGCTGTTCATGTATCCCAATTTCATTCTTTAGTGGATTATTGACTACTTGGAAGGCGGCGGAAAGGTTTTACGCCAAGGACTTCAATTTCCTCTTTGATAACACATCGTTGTGTTGTCTTTGTGTTTGCATCTCTCTTCCTTAATCTTTGTCATTTAATTTTTGCTGTGGTTGTGATTTTATTTAGCTTAGATTGTTCTATCAATTTTGTTTTAGCTTTTTATCATATTCTGCACATATATTGTTTGATAATTAGCTTGAATTGGTAACTTCTAATTTGGGGGTCTAAACTTTCAAGGTGTTTTACACACTATTTGAACATTCAAGAACCATTACTCCTCCCCCACCCACCCACAAGCCAACAGACAGGTTGAGGTCATGAATCGATCATTGCTTAAAATCATCAAGACTCGTCTCAATGCGACAAAAGGTATATGGCCAGAGGAGCTGCCAAGCATACTATGGGCATACAGAACAACAGCCAGAACACTTACAGGAGAGACACCGTTTCGATTAGCATACAGTAGCAAGACAGTTATCCCAACTAGAGATCCCACCCAAGGAAAGTTTGGTCCTAACTCGGAAGGACCCTACAAAATCACTTCATGGCAGAGGAAAGGTACTTACCACCTGGAGATGCTAGACGGACAGAAGCTGTACCATCCATGGAACACCGAGCATCTCAGGAAATACTATCAGTAGATGGCAGTAGGAAAAGCGACACTTCTCATTTCTAGTTTATTTCTTTTAGTTAAAATTTGCCTATAGTACTTTCTAATCCTAAAGGGCAGTTTTTTTTAATCCTTTTTAAGAACAATTTTATACTTATGGACGCATTTATCATAATAAGAGGAGTTATTTAGTTATGGCCTCCGTATATATTTGTCTATACAAAACTACTTTTGCAAGTCCCTAAGTGGACGAATTCATTACTAAGTCCCTAAGTGGACGAGTTCATTACTAAGTCCTTAGGGGGATGAGTTCATTACGAAGTCCTTAAGAGGACGAGTTCATTACTAAATGGACGAGTACAGAGGATGAGTTTATTATTAAAGTCCACAAGTGAATGAGTTCATCCCATTGGGATGCCTTAAATTTATTCAGGTCCACAAGAGGGCGGATCTATTACAATGTCCACAAGTGGACGAGTTCATCCTATGAGGATGCCTTCATATTCTTTAAGTCTACAAGTGGACAGGTTTATTACATAGTTTACAAGCCGACGGATTCCTCCTAGTTAGTTATCAAGTTCTTTAAAGGACAAATACATCCCAACATAGGCACAAGAATGGAGGAACATATGCATAAAGATCAAACACACACATGCTCAAAAGCGACGGATGTAAAATAATAAAAACATACCATAAACAAAGTAAAGTCTTTACAAACAAGGCCTAAAAGACAGAAGGGCACTAAAGCATTGTCAAAAAGTTGGACGAAATGCATAACAAAATTTTCATTACAAACAAAAAAAAGTTAAGCTAAGGGGTCCCTGACGTCTTGAGCTGGAGGGTTCTCATCACCTTTGGAAGGAGGATCTTGAGCGTCCTGAGTGAAAAGATTTTCAGCATCTTGAGCCTCGAGTGATGGGATCAAAGGAGTGACAGTCTTCTCCACTGCAGGTTGAGCAAGAACGACACCATCATTCTTTGGATCTTGTTCATACTCGATGGAGTTGTCGGTAGCCTCAAAGACGATGTCACCAGCAGGGGTTGATAGCAGCAGGTCATCCATGGAGACCTTGGATAAATCCAAGTATGGGTAGACAAACTTGACCTGCTTAAGACAATCCTCAAACCCGTCGCCATAGTAGACGGCGCAAGCGTCAATGAAAGGCTGTGAAGCCTTGAATTTAGTGACACCATCAACCCTTGCTGTCTTTACCTGCCCAAGAAGAGTTGTCAGCTCCCTCTCCAACGCCTCCTTGGCCTGTTGCTCCTTTTCCCTCTTGGCCCTCCTCCTTCATCTTTTCGGTTAACTCTTACACCTCCTTATTGAGAGTATGAAGGGCTTCCTTGTACTGCTCTTGCTTATTGGTTAGGCTCTCATTGTGCTTGCACAGACAGCTGGTAACCCTTTCCTGAGTGACGCTCCTATCTTCAAGCGCCTTCATACAGACCAATGCCTACAAATAGAACAACTGTTAGTTACTGAATAGAAAAGAAGAAAAAAGAGAAGAGAAAAGAATGGAAGAGACGTACCTGTGAAAGGTTAAAAAGGCCCGACGCCCCCAACTCCTTCGTCGTCTGCTCGGCACAAGGATCCATGTTCGTGTCCTTGATGATGTACTTCATCACCTCGATGGCATGATCCTTATGAGTAAGAAAACGACAAACAGATTCCTGAGTGATCGGACCAGTCAATGTCATCAAACCTTTGCCAACTCCATAGCTAGGTTTGAGAGGCGAAGACTTCTTTGGCTTATGGTCTGCAAGAACAACCGGTCCTTTCTTAAGTAGACGGTCATCCTTCCCTTTGTTTTTTCTCTTGGACATCACTTTAGTGACGTACTTGGGAGTTGACGAGGAGGCCCCATCCTTCTCCTTCTTCTTCTTGCTCGTAGTGGTAGCCCCTACCAAAGCTCTTTGCCTTGCTACCTCCATTTCTACAAAGGACAATAGACGGGCATTGAGTAAAGCTAACGCAAATAAAGACAATAGAAAAAGAAAAAATATATAACTCACGTCGATGGGAATATGTGTTTAGTCTATGTGTTACTAGTGTCAGCTTAGGACCTCCGCGATAAGCGTGCAAATTGTCGAGGGTAATCAGGTCCTAGCACCTCTGCTCGTCCAAAGGGATCTTAGTAACCTGACGGATAAAAGCCTCTTGCTCGTCTATGATATGTGGACGAACACTAGCTGAAAAATGAGAAAAGTAGACGATGTTAAAAACTTGAAACAAATGAATAAAGAAAAGGGTGGATGTAGACGGTACTAAACCTGAATCCTTGGCGATGCCCCAAGTATTGTCAAAACCATGAGGCATTGTCACCCACTCTTCTTGACGGCACACCTAGTCCATCCCTTGGACAAAAAAGTATCTGCCTTTCCAATTCCTATTGGAATCAGGCATGTCTGACACCAACTTAAGCTCCTTCTTCCTTACCGTGAAGTGGTATATCCCTTGGGACGAGATAATGTGTTGGGGTCTATAGCACCAAAAAAACTCGTCAAGAGTTAGCTGGCAGTTCCCACCGCTAAGACAACCCCACAAGATCTTAGTCCCAATGAATATCCTCCAGGCGTTGGGAGCAATTTGGCTAATGGACAACCATAAAAAATTGGCCAACTGACGATATAAGGCCGTTAGTGGCAACCTCAACCTTGCCACAAACATAGCGTCGTACATGCCGATGTCCGTGGTCTTCTCGGAGTAACATTTCTCAAACTTCACTGGGAGACGAATTGGGATGTGGTCAGGGATTTGATAACGGTCTCGTAGATTATTGAAAATATTGGCCATCATCGTTGGCTTAAAGTCATTAACGATCCAAATTTTGGGGAGGATGAAGGGACGAGTATGACCGCCCCTTAGGCTCCCTGAGCTTCCCTCCACAGAAGTTCCCCCATCATTCTCACCCTCAACTTTGTCATCTTCCACTTCTAACCCCCCCCCCCCCTCATTCTCTCCTTCACCTTTGTCATCCTCATCTCCCTCTCCTTCCTCTACTTCATCTCCATCAATGTTTTCCTCCTTATCAACAGGTGATCTAGCGGACGGTTTCCTCTCTGACAACCAGGATAAACCCTTCTCGGGCCTATGACCTGACGAGAATACTTTGTCGTAGCCCGCTCTCTCACAGACTGACAACTGCTTACTTGTTGCTTCACTTTGTCCTGACATTTATTCACCTACAAGCGATGAAGGTATTTTAAGAACCTAAAACTGATGGGTCCCTTAACAACTAACTAGAAAAGTGAAGACAAAAGATAAAATGAAATAAAAGGAAAAAGGACTTACAAAGTTAGTAGACGGTTCCTTGAGAAATGACGGCCTCAGCAAGATGATGGCCGCAAAAGCAACGAGATCAATAAGTTGACGGAAGCAAGGTAGTCAGAGATGACGAGTTCTCTCTCTTAAGATTAGCAAGGTTGAAACAAGAGGAATGACGAGAGGAGGTGAGATATATATAGGATGAAAAATGCACGGAAGACAAAGCGACACCCTCATCCAGAAATGAGGCCAACTAGCTTGTGCCACGTATTTTGGCATTTAATAATGGCTACTCGAGGAATCATCCATAAATGCCCTTTCCTTTTTCCTTTAAAAAAATTTATAAAAAAAAAAAAAAAAAAAAAAAAAAAAAAAAAAAAAAAAACCTACAAATCACACTTCATAACCCGTCAGCTCTAGCTGACGGAGCTATGGAGTAGGGGGTAGCTAATAAGGGTAATTCTGAAAGTTTGACAAACTTTCAGGGCAAAGCTGACGAACCTGATAAGCTTGACGACCTTGCTAGTGCACCTACAAACATCATAAAGTTGACGGATCCACTTCAAGGCCGATGGGTGTGCCTCGAGATCAATGATGCTTGAATGAGACGACCAGAAGGCATGGACGGGTTAAAAAGCTGACAGAAGGAAGCTAAAGGGGATGTGTAAACCTTTGATGAATTTGACGTGGTCTTACTTGGCCTTCATGCATGAATATATAAGGAGACAACTTGTGCTCCACGACTAACCCTAATCAAGGGGATTCCTACAAGGAAAGGATCCCGCAAGATGTGCGCATTAATGAACATCTTACCCACAAGGAAAAACCCTCTATTCCAAGGAACAAATATCAACCCTACCTAGTATAAAAACCCTAAAACCCTCACAAACCAAGGTACTCATAATTTCTCCCAAATTTAGCACTCTAGAATTGTGAAAATTCTCTAACTTGACCTTCGGAGGGTATTTGGTCAGTACCACACCGATACTCTCTTAAGGTCTTCTTTTTCTGTGTTGTGCAGGTGTTATCTTGAGCACGTGAGAACCGTGTGACTTGCTGATAATTTTCGGCATCATTAATAACCGGCAAGGTGATGTGGTTGTGAGAAAAAGGAAAATTTCTTAGCACTTGTCTCAGTGTTTGCTACATTCATGTAACTCAAATCAGAATCAGAACCCGATCTAACTGAAGGGAAATATGATCGTGTAGTCAAAGGAGGTATAGAATATTTAGGATTGCTATCATCACTAAATAAACTATCAGAATCAGATCTTGCTGCTGGTAGATTGACTCTATGGAGGGATGAAAATTTGGAACAGTTTTGCTTGGATTTAGAGAGGAAGACACCCAAAGAAGATGAAAAAATTGTAGTTTCTTTTTTCGTTTTCGGAACTGTTTATTTCAGATTTTGTTGGTGGGAAGATTGATGGTATAAAAGAAGAGAAACGCTGATATGTTTCGTTAGAAGCTGAACTA
>JAOXJQ010000015.1:10056203-10069111 GCA_025762765.1 Quercus bicolor | reverse complement strand
CCCCATTGGCACAACGAGATCTACAACATCAATCACAGCAATCCAATGAAAAGTAAAAAGGTTGCTAATCTAAGAATACATTGTTTTCATTCAGCAAAAAAAAAAAAAAAAAGGAATACATTGTTGTCCATTAGAAATTGAAAGTAAGCTAAACAACTATCATCAAGAGCAAAGAAATATTGTTGATGAATGATGTCATAAAACTAAGTGCCGAATTGGACAACCCATAAATAGAGATCTACAATTACTGTCCATAAATCCAAGCACCCATGGCCCACCAAGACCCTCCAAATAGGGATGGCAATTTTTCCCTACCCCGCTTAACCCACCATTCCCCGCTTCGCCCCGCACAAGTTTTCCCCATCCCACAAAGGTGATGGGATGGGGATGGGGCAAGATTTTAGCCCCGCCCCACATTGCTAAGGGTTATTGTAAGAGCACGATTTTTATTGTCCAAATCCTGCTGATCAGGCCTTGGCCCAAGGTGCCACACACAATAAATTTTTGTAGAGAATGGGTTAAAGAACTTAGTTTCAGTGAACTTAGACGGTTTGGTGCATGGACAATATTATTACAAAAACAAGAACACAGGGATGGATATCAAGAGAGAGATTTTATTTCCTAGGTACAAATACATACAGCCAGCCCTTTTCTTTGGGGGACTCCTCTACATTATATAGGTCCCTTCCTATTTTCTGAACCTTACACTTGTTGATCATCTAAGCCCCCACTTGAGCACATGTCGTATCAGACACCCTTATCACTTCTTTGTGAGTTGCAGTAGCCAAGGTAGCACTGTTCAGGGGTATTTTCCCCATTAATGCGGCCAAGAGAATGGTTGTGATACATTTAATGTGGTGGTGGCAGCTTTTCATGAGATATTTCGGGTTCTCTTCTTTTTTATATGCTTGGAGGACGAACTGCAATGACTGGGGTGAGCTTTTGATCCAGACTTCGTAATGTCCGAGGAGGAATTGCTCCTCGAACATGTTTCCTCTACCGTAATTGGGCCTAAATATTGTTTGGGCCATGATTTCTTCTCGGACAGGATCCTCCTCGGACGGGTCCGTAGTTCAACTAGCCTATTATTCTAGGCTGGGCCCCACAATAGCCCCTCAAAACTCCGGTTTTTGATCTCCTTCCGAGGAGAAAAACGGGGTTTTGACGTCAGCGAGAGGGTGGAAGTAAGGAGGCTTTGGAGCACACATGTGGGTAGTTACTTTGGATGCGCTACAATTTACGAGATGCGGCCATTTACTCCTGGTGGCTTTATGTCCCCTTCATCCAACGGTGAGGTATAGATCGGACGGCCAGCATTTTTTTTTCGAATTTTTAAGCGGGAGTGATCTTTTCTCTCTCCCCCTGGCTATATAAGACGTCAGAGAGGCTCAGTTTTCTTTTTACCGGCATCTCATAACTCCAAAGAACTCCAGAGGATTCCAGAGAACTCCATCGAACTCCAAAGATCTACGAATATTTCCGTCCTTCGAGCCTCCATAATTATTTTTTATGAAGCATCTTCTCTAGGAGAGATTTCCAGACATCCTATTAAGCATTTTGTGAAGGTATCAATAAATTTTGTTCATTTCGTTGTTTTGGACCACTCCTCGGATTTTCTTTTTCTCCTTGGCGCTCATTTTTGTTTCTCCATTTCAACTTAGATGGGTAGATTTCAGGACCTAGTAGACTCCTTAGCTGCTATGAGGGCCTTTAGGGCGAAATACCACATCCCGCAGAGGGTGGGTCTGCAGTACTATCCTCTAGAAGGAGTATTGACAGATAGAGGCGAGGGCGAAGTTGTTATCCCCATGATTGCTTTCATAGAGGGAGAGATGACACTTCCCATGCGTAGGATTACACGGGACTACCTGTTCAACCATAGGTTGACGCCGCATCAGTGCACTCCAAACATGTTCAGGATACTAGGCTGTGCAGATGTCCTAAACGAGCGAATGAATCTAGGCCTTACCTGGCACGATGTGGTTCATCTGTACGAGTGTCACTACGTCAAGAAAGGAGGGTATTATCTTAAATCCCGATCTGAGGTCGTTAGGTTGATCTCTTGTCTCCTAATATCCAATAAGACCATGAAGAAGGATTTCCTTATTGCTTCAGGGGAGTGGAGCAATGGTATTCATTGTCCAACTCGAGCAGGAATCCCAGGTGCGGTGTCTTTAGGGCCAATCCTTTTCGGGAAAGGGTTTAGTCTTGTGGGGTTATTTTTCTTGCTTTCTTTACAATCGAAAAATTTCGTGAACTAACCCTACTCCTCTTGGATGTTTGCAGATAAAGCTCACGTCGCTCCTCAGCTAAGCCACGTAAATGTGCCGGCGTTGAACTACCTTCTAAGATCGGAAATCTACGTTACTGCGGACAGGCAGCTATGTGCAGCTCATCTAGTTTTGGGCTATCAACCTTTGAGCCGCTCTTTCCAAGCTATTGGCCACGCCATAAGAGTTGGTAGTCTGAGATTGGCTAGGATTGACGTGTCTAAGCCCAAGTTCCTAGCCCGACGTGATCTTCCACCAGTCATGCTACCCAGCGTTCGGGATCCTCTGTTAGCTGTGCAACTGCCTCCGCCAGACGACCCTGATGTTGCTGCGCCGGTTGAAGGGGAAACCGAATCATCTCGTCTTTCCCTTAAGGAAGAGATAGACGAGTTTTATTTTGAGGAGGAGGTTCATCAAGCCCCTTTGATTGCGCTTTCGGACCCTGAAGGAGAGCAGGATCGAAACTCCGCAGTTGGCACTCCCCTAGTCATAGCCTGCTCGGAAGACTCCTCGGGCGAAGAGACAGACCATATGGCCGATAAGGGAAAAAATTTACGAGAGTTGATGGCCTCCCGAGGAAAAGGTCAATCATCAAAAGGTCAGTCATCAAAAGGACCAACTCAGTCATAGGCCCAAACCCTTCCTCTTGTGGTCCCTCAGGTTCCCTCGGACCTCGGCCTCAAGGTTAACCCGAACCTAAAGAAGAAAAGGCCGGTTAACACTCCTGAGGAAGGTGAGGTGGTCCCCCACCCAGCCAAACAGCAAAAAACCACCCGGGGGCAGAAGAGTAGAAGGGGTGACTCCGTGGAAAGCCAGGATGAGGAAAACCGTGCTAAAGTGCGCGTTCCCCCGTGCATTTGGAGCCCAAAGCTAGAGCTAGATGGGGTTGCTATCCCCTATAATGCATCGCTCCGAGAATATAATAGGGGCCGAGCAGGGTACGTAGCTGATGCCTTGGAGCAACCCCTACTCCTTCCTAGGGATATGGAGGCCTATAGGCGGTTCTCTCAGCCCAAGATTTTCCTATCCCTCAAAAGGGATCTCGCCATGGTAAGTAACTCCTTTACCCTTTTATTAAAGTATTAAACCTTGTTAAATTCTAAGACAATCTCATTTCGTTGGCAGATTACTCAGCAGGTGTTTATGGCTGAGGAATTTTGCCGCAGTAACCGCAGTCGGGCTGAGGCCGAGACCCAGTCTCAGACGGAGATAGAGAAAGCCTTGGGGTCCCTCAAGCACGAGCACCTTGAACTTTCAGAGAAGTTCAAAGAGTTGGAGAGACGGCGCAAGAGTGTAGAGGCCGGCTTAAAAAGTGCCAAGACCCAAGTGGAGGATCAGCGCCAAGAGCTATACGTGACTCAGACCAGCCCTGCTACCGAAAAGCAAACAGTGCTGGATCTCAAGGCTACACTACAAAAAGTCGAGGATGAGTTACAGCGGGTTAAAAGGGAGGCTTAGTTGATTCGGGAGGCTGCCGAGGCTGAAAAGAAAGCTGCCTATCAGCTTGGGGCTGAGGAAACTGAGGCCAGATTATCCGAGAAGATTCCTAAGGTATGCAAGGATTACTGCTGCATCTCATGGGCTCACGCCCTTAATGCCGCAGGCATTCCTACAGACTTGGAGCTGAGACTACCTGAGAAGGTCTTTTACCCGCCGGAGATCCGAGAGAATCCTAACAGCGCTTTGGCAGTCTTAGAGCAGGCGTTGGCTGTTCCTGAGGTCATCCCTGTATCCGATGGAGCCGAGGACCCAGCCAAGGATCCTATCTCCGAGGTTCTCCTCCTCAACCAGAGCGGAAAGAGGATCCTCCTGCTGAGGCTTAGCTCTTAGCACTTTAGTTGTAATTTTTTTTTTTTTTTTAAAGAATGAGAGTTGTCTTATTTTTCATTCTTTTGCAAAGACCTCTCTTTGCATTAACCTCGGCGTATTAATATAGAATGTTCTCTTCTCCATTTGATAATATGAATGAATGTAAATGAATAAGAAAAAAGGAAAACCGTGCGGCGAATTTAGAATGATAAATGCATTTATATTAGACCACGCGCATACCTTAAAGTTGTTCAGGAGCTTCAAGTTATTAATTTCCCCTAAGTCTGTGGTCCGAGGACTTAGGTTCTGTTTAAAACTCTGATAGATGTCATAAGTTGTTAATTTCCCCTAAGTCTGTGGTCTGAAGAGCCATGCAGGACTTAGGTTCTGTTTAAAACTTGGATAAATTGCATAAGTAATAATTTCCCCTAAGTCTGTGGTCCGAGGAGCCATGCAGGACTTAGGTTCTGTTTAAAACTTTGAATAGTTGTCATAAGTGATAATTTCCCCTAAGTCTGTGGTCCGAAGAGCCATGCAAGACTTAGGTTCTATTTAAAACTCTGATAAATGTCATAAGTTGTTAATTTCCCCTAAGTCTGTGGTCCGAAGAGCCATGCAGGACTTAGGTTCTATTTAAAACTGACAGATATGGATCAGTGGGTACACGATGATGGTAGAACAAAACATAGGCAGAGTTGCTTTCATTAATAATAATATCTTCTTAAATTATTTACATTCCATGGGTGAGGTACAGTTTTCTCGTCTAAGTCTTCTAGGTAATAAGCACCTATTTCAGCTACTGATGTAATGCGATACAGTCCTTCCCAATTGGGCCCTAACTTGCCCCAAAAGGGGTTTTTGGCACTGCCGAGAACCTTTCTCATTACAAGATCCCCCGGACCTAAAGGCCGCAGTTTCACGTTGGCATCATATCCCTGTCTCAGCTTCTGATGGTAATAGGCCATATGGATCATCGCCCTTTCCCTTCTTTCTTCAACCAAGTCTAGACTTCTCCCCAATGATTCGTTATTACTGTCCAGGGTGAAGGTGCTAGTCTTCAATGTGGGGAAACTATTCTCGACTGGGATCATGGCCTCAGCCTCGTAAGTCATGGAAAAGGGGGTTTCACCCGTTGATCGCCGTGGTGTCGTCCGATAGGTCCATAAAACATGTGGGAGTTCTTCCACCCATTTCCCCTTTGCTTCATCCAACCTCTTTTTTAGTCCATTCATAATGACTTTGTTCACGGCTTCGGCTTGTCCGTTTCCCTGAGGATAGGTAGGAGTGGAATACCGGTTGGTGATCCCAAACTCGCGGCAATACTCCCTGAAGTTCTTGCTATCAAATTGAAGACCGTTGTCCGAGATGAGCGTGTGTGGGGTTCCGAAGCATGTAATAATATTTTTCCAAATAAATTTCTGTGCATCCACGTCCCTGATGTTGGCCAAAGGTTCAGCCTCCGCCCATTTGGTGAAATAATCAGTTCCAACGATTATATACCACTTATTTCCTGCAGCTTTGGGGAAAGGACCGACAATATCAAGACCCCACTGAGCAAACGACCAAGGGCTAGAGAATGGGTTAAGGACTCCTCCTGGTTGATGGATATTTGGGGCAAATCTCTGGCACTGATCGCACTTCTTTGCATATTTGGCCACCAATACCCCTGGGTGAGCGCTCTATGCGCCAGGGATCTCCCCCCGGTATGACTTCCACAAATCCCCTCATGTAATTCTTCAAGTAGGGACTCAGATTCCTCTGGATGTATACATAATAGATACGGCCCAGAATAGGAGCGCCGATATAGTCTGTGGTCCTTCGACAACCAAAACCGAGGAGCATTCCTCCGTATCTTCTCGGCCTCCAGTTTTTCTTCTAGCAATATGTCGTCCCTGAGGAAACTCACTATAGGGTCCATCCAACTATGACCCTTTCTGACCTGATGGACCTATATTTTCTCTCTTTTAACTGGACTTGTCTGGTACAAAGCTTCAACCAGGATTATTCTTGGCAGGTCGTGTGCAGAGGATGTGGCTAGTATAGCCAGGGAATACGCATGTGTGTTCTCGCTTCTCGGAACATGTGTCAGGTTAAAGGATTCGAAATCTGATTGGAGGCGTTTAACCCGACTAAAATACTCTTGCATCCTGGCATCTCTAACTTCTAACTCACCCATTACCTGGCCAACGACCAATTTTGAGTCTGAGAACGCTTTCATCACCTTTCCGCTCAGTCTTTGAACCGCCATCATTCCTTGAAGTAAAGCCTCGTACTCGGCCTCATTGTTCGTAGCCGAGGACCCGAGTCTTAGCGATTTCTCAATAGTGATACCTTCGGGTGATATTAGGACCAGCCCAATTCCAGACCCTCTTTGGTTGGCTGCGCCGTCCACATAAACCTCCCAAGGCAAGATATCTTTCGCTGAAATCATACCAACCGATTTTCCATCCATGTTTTCCTTCTCGGTTATTGTTTCTACGGTGGGCTCAGTGAACTTTGCAACTAAGTCCACGAGGACTTGACCCTTAACAGAGGACCTGGGCATGTATCTGATGTCAAAGGCACCCAACAGCGTATTCCACATGGTGATCCTTCCTGTGTAATCTGCACTTTTGAGTATCGATCGGAGGGGAAGTTGGGTTAAAACAATAACCGTATGCGCCTAAAAGTAATGAGGAAGCTTCCACGTGGCATGCACTATTGCCAAAATCGCTTTTTCCAAAGGTGAGTATCGTACTTCAGCCTTATGTAGTGATTTACTTACGTAGTACACTGGTCGCTGCACTCCATTATCATCCCGTATCAATACTAGGCTCACAGCATGGGGGGCGACAGCTATGTATGCGAACAGCACCTCATCTGTCTCGGGGCTGGACATGATAGGTGGCCGTGACAAGTACTCCTTAAGTTGCTGGAATGCCCGGATACAATCCTCCGACCACTCAAACCCTTTCCACTTGTTTATCAAGAGATAGAAAGGACGACATCGGTCCGCAGATCGTGATATGAACCTGTTTAATGCTGCGATCATGCCCGTGAGCTTCTGCACTTCCTTGGGATTCCAAAGAGCTTGTAAGCTGTTAATCGCTTTAATCTGGTCTGGACTTACTTCTATTCCTCTGTGTGTTACCATATAGCCTAGAAATTTCCCTGATCCAACCCCAAATGTACATTTAGAAGCATTGAGCCATAACTTGTGCTCCCGTAAGATGGCAAAGATGTTTTCCAGGACCTTCACGTGCTCGGACGCCACTTTACTCTTCACGACCATATCGTCTATGTAAACTTCAATAACTTTACCCAGCTGTGGTTTGAACATTCTGGTCATCATCCTTTGATAGGTTGACCCTGCAATTTTTTAGTCCAAAGGGCATTACCTTGTAGTGATAGTTTCCAACTGGTGTCATAAACGCCATCTTTTCTTGATCTTCTAGCGCAAGAGGGATTTGATGATAGCCCTGGAAGGCATCCAGGAAACTCATTCGGGGGTAGCCCACAGTTGCATCCACCAATCGATCAATACATGGTAAGGGGAATGGATCCTTCGGACATGCCCTATTCAAGTCTGTGAAGTCCACACAAACTCGCAATTTTCCTGTTTTCTTTCTCACCACCACCGTATTGGCCAGCCACTCCGGAGAGAAAACTTCTTTAATAGACCCGACCTTTTTCAACTTCATCACTTCATCTCTAACGGCATTGGCATGCTCCTTGAATGGACGTCGAGGTGGTTGCTTCTTTGGAACAGAAGAGGGATTAACATTTAGGTAGTGACAAATGAGGCTAGGGTCAACCCCAGGAGCATCATAGGCGTCCCACGCAAAGATATCAACGTTCCTCCTTAGAAACCCAACCTGTTCCTCTTTCTCTTGATGCGGTAACTCTGACCCGACCTGGAAAAATCTCTCGGGATCATTTCCAACGGCAAATTTTTCCAGACTTTCACACTTTATTTCCTCGGCTGGCCCACCATTTTGCCCGACCGAGGAGGTTGGCTGCTATAAGTTCTCAAAAACCGAGGACTCGTCACTGGACTGACGTGAGACGGCCGCCACCATGCATTTTCTTGCTATGGCTTGGTCTCCTTGGATTTCTTCCACTTGACCTCCAGGGGGATATTTTACTTTTTGATGAAGTGTAGAACACACGGCATCCAGGGCATGGATCCATGGCCTGGCTACTATTGCGGTGTAGGGTGAGTAAGTATCGACCACAATAAAGTCCACCTCTATCACCTCTGACCCGGTTTATACAGGTAATCTTATCTGCCCCTTGGGTACAACGGTCTTTCCCTCAAAACTAATGAGGGGAGAATCATAAGGCGTCAAGTCTTCCGGCCTTAGGTTCAGCCCCTTGTAAAGATTGGGGTACATCACTTCCACGGCGCTACCCGGGTCTACCAGCACCCTTCTCACGTCAAAACCACCAATTCTCAGTGTAACTACCAGGGCATCATCATGAGGTTGGATAGTTCCCCTCTTGTCCTCGTCCGAGAATCCCAATATTAAAGGGTTTTCCCTCTTAAGCCTTTTAGACTCTCTTTCCCTGTCCTCGGAGGAGAGCCGACTAACGACCAAAACCTTGGAAGGAGAGGATCCAGTTCTCCCTGGTGCGGCCAGAATTACGTCTATCGTTCCGGTGGGGGGTCTCAACGATACATCCTTTCGTGGCTCTTGCATCGCCTGACCCGGGTGACCGCTCGATGGATGTAAAAGGTGGCGCAATTTCCCTTCTCGGACCAATTGATCTAGGTGATTCCATAGATTTCTACAATCTTCAGTGGTGTGTCCATGGTCTTGATGATACTGGCAATAAAGGTTCTGGTTTCGTTTCAATGGGTCTCTAGCCATTTTCCCTGGCCACCTGAAGAAAGGTTCATTCCTCACCTTCTCCAAAACTTCTTGTACTGGCTCTTTGAACATGGTACTAACCGTTTGCATGTTGCTTTGCCCAGCCTGTCTTGAGAAATCTCTCCTCGGCTGGTTATGACTATACCTTTCGGACCTGAAATCATTCGCTTTGGGGGAGATGATCTTCTCATTTCCCTTTCCTTGCAGCTGATCTTTTTCCACCCTTTTATACTTGCCAATCCTATCTATCAGCTGATGAATGTTAGACACTGGCTTATCAGTAAGAGATTTCCTTAAGCCATGCTCGGTGGGGAGGCCGCTCTTGAATGTACTGATAGCAACATCGTCATGATTTTCATCTAATTCGTTATACATCTCCCAATACCTATCCGAATACGCCTTTAGGGTCTCTCCCTCGTGCATAGATAAAGATAATAAAGAGCTCAGAGGTCGGGGGATTCTGCTATTTGTAATAAAACGGGAGCAGAAAGCTTGTGTGAGATGCTTATATGATCCTATGGAGTTTGTCTTCAGGCTGTTGAACCATCTCATTGCCATTGACCCCAAGTTGGATGGGAAGACCTTGCACATCAGGGCCTCGTTTTGCGAGTAGATGGCCATTTTCTGATTGAATTGACTCACATGTTCCACCGGATCTGCTCGGCAGTTGTGGATGGCGAACGTTGGCTGATTAAAATGTCAAGGCAACTTAGCCCCTTCAATTCTATACATGAAAGGTGATCTTGAAATCTGGTCTAAGGCCTTGTTCATGGCATCATTTCCTAAACCCTTGCTGGACGGGTTCTCATACTTTCGTACAAGACGAGACTCTTTCTTGTAAGAAAAAGTTTCGCTTGGGGGTGTTCTCGACCTCCGTCGATAACTTATGTCCTCCTCGTTAGAGGACGCACCTGAGCTGGAGGGAGATCGCTTCCGCTGCGCCCGTCGCAACTTTCTCTTCAGATCATCTATCTCTCGCTGCATGGCCTGATGACTGTTTCACCTTTGGGATACGTGACTACCTACTTGGGTGTGACTTTGGCTTGTCTGGGTAGTATGTACGCTTCCCTCGCGATTTCTCCTGCTTCCTGGGTTGGCGGGATTATTTTGCCGTTAGGACTCGACGGGTTCCGTCTGTTGAGGGTTCTCTAGGGGTGGGCCTAGTTCTGCCATGCTCAATCGTTGGGTTTACTGATACTCTAGTTCTTCCCACAGATGGCGCCAATTGTAAGAGCACGATTTTTATGGTCCAAATCCTGCTGATTAGGCCTTGGCCCAAGGTGTCACACACAATAAATTTTTGTAGAGGATGGGTTAAAGAACTTAGTCTCAGTGAACTTAGACGGTTTGGTGCATGGACAATATTATTACAGAAACAAGAACACAGGGATGGATATCAAGAGAGAGATTTTATTTCCTGGGTACAAATACATACAGCCAGCCCCTTTCTTTGGGGGACTCCTCTACATTATATAGGTCCCTTCCTATTATCTGAACCTTACACTTGTTGATCATCTAAGCCCTCGCTTGAGCAGCTGTCCTATCAGACACCCTTATCACTTCTTTGTGAGTTGCAGTGGCCAAGGTAGCACTGTTCAGGTGTCTTTTCCCCATTAATGCAGCCAAGAGAGTGGTTGTGATACATTTAATGTGGTGGTGGTAGCTTCTCATGAGATATCTCGGGTTCTCTTCTTTTTTATATGCTTGGAGGACGAACTGCAATGACTAGGGCGAGCTTTTGATCCAGACTTCATAATGTCCGAAGAGGAATTGCTCCTCGAACATGTTTCCTCTACCGCAATTGGGCCTAAATATTGTTTGGGCCATGATTTCTTCTCGGACAGGATCCTCCTCAGACGGCCCGTAGTTCAACTAGCCTATTATTCTGGGCTGAGCCCCACAGTTATAATTATAAATTTTTCATATCCTAAAACCCTACTATTTAAACAAACATATTAATATTAGTTTATTTAATTTTACCCAATGTGGTTTTTTGCCTTTATTTTGTCATGTATTACTATGATTTTTTTTTTTTTTTTTATGATTGTCTTGTTAAACACTTGGATATATTATTCAATTTTTTCTAAAAATTAATTTGATTTGATGGGATAAATTTAGTTGTAATTTCAAGTATATTTTTATTAATGAAATAGGCTTCATTAAAAAAATTGTACTAGTTTTAGGATAAATTAACAAAAAATAGAGTTTTATGGGGTGGGGCGGCGCTTCGTGGGGCCCCAAGGGGTAGGGATGGGATAAGAAAATTTTCCCCGTCATGCAGAGCAGGGCAAGGATAGGGAAAGACAAAATCTTGCGAGACAAGGCGAAGACCCCATCCTTCAGACCTGCCCTATCCCATTGCCATCCCTACCTCCAAAAACCCAACAACCCCATCCACAACAAATAATCCAAAGACCACCTAGAAGACAAACCATATGTTCCTTTTTGTACCAAACATATAATAAAAAGTAACATATATACACACCAAAAAAAAAAAAATACTATGAAATGTCGCATATCTCCATAAAGGAAATCATAATAGAGAAAGTCACCAATTATAGATCTAAATTATAGGTAGATAGAAAAACAAAGATTCCATAGTATAAGTTAACAACACTACATAGGATAGGAGATGCATATTCGGTAACAATACTATAATTGACTAAACCCAATGGGTTGATCATCAAAAAAAACAAAAACCCAATGGGCTCCTCATTTAACAATTTTACGGCCTCTCGTTCAAAAAATAGGGATATTTGTCTTTGAAAATATTTGTCGATTATATCTCGTGATTAATTAATAGTTTTGAACCCAAAGGGAGACAGAACATTAAAATAATCCCCTAATTTATTTAACATTTTGATAAATAAAAATATACAATATTATGGACAGACAAATGTCATCTCCATAGAAGTAATTAACAGCTTGGGAGATACAAAAAATGTTCTAAACATCTTAGACCTTTGCAACATGAGGTGAAGGGTGTTTGCCAGCAACACATAAGTCCATAACCAGATTGTCTGGACTGAAATAAATTGAATGGACTAAAATGAATCGAAATAGATTGAAGTGGACCGGTGATTACATTAATATTATATTCCTAAAAGTCTAGGAAAACACTCTTTTAATGTTCATTTTGTCATAAATAATACAGAAGTCAAGTAGTGATTGAATTAATTCACGAGTACCAGTGGGTAAGTAATGGAATTCAATCTTGAAAAATGTATAAGGTATATCAAAATGTGCGGTAAGATAGACTCATTCTTATATTCCTGCACGCACGTGAAAGTGCACTAACATCCCCAGAAAAATTACATTACTTTCCATCATATGTGGGGCAAAAATTATATAGACCAAAGAAATTAAAGTCTTTTTTTTTTTTTTTGAGAAACAAAGAAATTAAAGTCAGGACACCATTATTGACTGATTTTCAAGGATTTGGTTATTTTCAACTACTTCGCTTTACTGCAATTTGATCTCTCTCTCTCTCTCTTCATTGAGATGTTTCTCATGGACAGCTGTATCTTGGCTAGATTGCTAGAACTATCAAGCGAACTAGTTTTCGTACATTTTTTTTCGAAAAGTTCAATTGATCTGAAAGCAACTTGGACATATTGTTTACACCAAGTGAAGGTAGGTAAATTGAACAGAAGTTTCGAGCAGACCAAGAAGCAGACTTCACTGTCAAAACAGATGACAAATGCACCAATGCCCTACACTCCCTTTCCAACAAAAGGTCTTCAAAGAATCAACTTGAAAACATAATTACCTCTAGATATAATGTACACAAGTAATGCTAGAGGCTTTTTTCACAACTTATTTTGCAAGTTGCTGAGGTGAGTATTACAAAATCATTTTTACATGGCTCACCACTGACTGACATCATGTTTATTGTGCACCAATCACAACATACCACCTCAGTAGTTTTGAAAATTTTTGGGTCACTAAGCATATTAATTAAGAAATTCAAAACATGATA
>JAOXJQ010000015.1:9985776-9999927 GCA_025762765.1 Quercus bicolor | reverse complement strand
CAAGCTCTCCAGCTAAACAATTTGATCTTATTAGGCACATTAGTTTTCCACAGTGTTGTCCAAATTTTGCCACCAACCGGTCCTGTGGAAGTTTTTGCTACATGTTCATTTTTCTGGATTTGTCTCGCCACGTGATAACCCAATTTAACCAAGTACACTCCCTGTTTGTTGTGTTGCCATACTACTGCATCCAAAGTGTGTCTGTGACTCAGCGGTATTCTTAGAATAGCATCAGCATCCTCGTGAAACTTTTCAGTGATTAGCTCTCTTCTCCACCATTTCAGGTTCGAGTCTATAAGCTCTGAGACACGCCATTCCCACACCTCCTCACCTGGTGGGTGAATCACCCTATTTGTTGGGTGATTTGGGATCCACCTATTTGATAGGACTTCGATATTTGAGCCATCCCTAACTCTCCAGTAGCACCCCTTTAACAAGATTGGTTTGGCTGCCATAATGCTCTTCCACACATAGGAAGAGGTTGGTGACTTAGAGGCGTCCAAGAAGTGACTCCGTGGAAAGTATTTGGCTTTGAAACACCTTGCCATTAACGATTCTTGCTCCTGTATTAACCTCTACCCTTGTTTTGCCAACATGGCAAGGTTGAAAGTCCTAAGGTCTCGAAAACCCATCCCTCCCATCCGTTTGGCTTTTGTTAATTTACTCCAGCTCTTCCAATGTATTTTTCTCTCATCCCCCACCTGCCCCCACCAGAATTTTGCACACATTGAATCCAATTCATCACACAGCTTCTTGGGTAATTGAAACACCCCCATGGAATACGTAGGAATAGACTGAGCAACGGCCTTAATCAACACCTCCTTTCCCGCCCTAGATAACATCTTTCCCTTCCAACCTTGAAGCTTTTTCCATACACTTTCTTTGAGGTTTGAAAAGGAGAGGTATTTTGTCTGGCCTGTTAACGTAGCCAGGCCCAAATACATGTCGAACTTCATCACCTCTTTAAACCCCAATGATTCTTTGATCCAATTTTTCTGCTCCATTGGTGTATTGCCACTAAAGAACACGGAAGATTTCTCCATGTTAATACATTGTCCTAAGGCCCCAGCATACACCTGCAAAATCTCCACAATCTCTTGAACCTCATGTTGGTTGGCTTGACAAAATATCATTGAATCATCTGCAAACAATAAATTAGTAATTCTTGGAGCTCGCCTACATATAGACACTCCTTGTATTCTCCTTTCATTTTCAGCTCTTTGTAATAGTGAAGTGAAGCCCTCTGTACATAACAGGAACAAATAAGGTGAGAGAGGATCTCCTTGACGGAGTCCTCTAGATGGGGTAATATGGCCATATGGTTTCCCATTAATCAGAATAGAGAAAGTAGATGTAGTAACACAACACATCACTCTATCCACCCAAACCTCAGGAAAGCCCATTTCAACCATAATACCTCGAAGGAATTTCCATTCAACCCGATCATAAGCCTTACTAATATCTAATTTAAGTGCAAGGGAGCCCTTCTTTCCTTTTTTACGGCCATTCATCGTGTGTAGTGTCTCATATGCCACCAAAAAATTATCAGTAATAAGGCGACCAGAAACAAAAGCACTTTGGGTTGGGGAGATTATGTGGGGGAGGATTTGTTTCAATCTATTAGCTAGTACCTTCGAGATATTTTATAGATAACATTACATAGACTAATTGGGCAGAAGTCAAATATTTTTTCAGGGGCTTTAATCTTGGGAATTAGGACAATATGAGTGTGATTTATTTCAGGTACCATATGACCAAATTTTAGAAAATCTAACACTGCATTGACTACTATATCACTCACAACATGCCAGTACTTTTGATGAAAGAGAGCGTTCATACTGTCGAGTCCAGATGCTTTTGTTGGAGCCATTTGGAATAATGCTGTTTTGATCTCTTCCACACTCAAGTCACTGCTCAGCACTTGTTGCATGAGTTACAGTATTAAGACATTCTTCTATTCTCCCACATGTACCTGCCAGAAACAACTTCTCAAAATAAACTTGAGCCACCCCTGCAATATCCTCCACCTCTTCCACCCATATGTTCTCATCATTTTTTATGCTCTGAATATAATTCCTTCGTCTTCGTTGGGATGCTTTGGAGTGGAAAAATTTTGTATTCTTGTCTCCATGTTTCAGCCAAGAAAGCCTAGCTCTTTGTGCCCAATAAATCTCTTGCTTTAGGAGTAAAGCATCGAGACTCCTACTAGCCATTAGAAATTCTAATCTACTATCCTCTGTAAGATCTGCTAAATTCAACTCTTCAAGTTGTTTTTGGAGCTTCTTAATCTCCTTTGAGTCGGGTTGGGCCTTGGAGGAACCCCATGCTTGTAATTCCGCTGCACATGTTGCAATCTTTTGTTTTGCCAAGCCCAGGCCCGAGGCATCAGTACTACCCTTCTCCCATGCTGTTTTGATCACTCCCTCACATTCATCAGACAACAACCAAGCTTCCTCAAACTTGAATCCCTTCTGACCCGTCTGTCTAAGCTTCTTGTGGCCTTGGACATGCAAAAGGATGGGAAGGTGGTCTGAGGCATGAGGAGGTAGATGGTCACTGAGCTATGAGAAAATCTCGCTCTTGGATCCATAGTTGCCATAGCCCTATCCAGCCTTAATCTAGTGTTTGCATCTCCTGGCCTTTTATTACTCCACGTATATTTGTATCCTCTAAATCCCAAGTCTTGAAGCTGACAATGGTCCAATGCATCACAAAATGCATCTATTTGGCTGTATTGGGGCTGTCTCTTGCTCAACTTCTTTGTAGAGTTTTGGATGGCATTAAAATCACCTATACACACCTAAGGGCCGTCCACCACCGATCTGATATGGCGCAAAAGCTCCCAAGATTTAACTTTCTGGCAAGCTTCAGGCCACCCATAGAAGCCTGATAAGAACCACCCAAAGCCGTCATCTTCCATTACCTTGACTAATATATGATTAGCAGTATAGTTTATCAACTCCATACGCACATCATTCTTCCATATCAAAGCTATACCTCCTCTTGAGTTCGGGTTCTTCACCACAATATGGTTAGGAAAAAGCAAGTCACCACAGTAAAAATCAAAACCCTCCTTATCTAGTCTTGTCTCCATCAAGAAACAAGCCATGGGAGCTTGATCCTTCACTAACTGGCGAAGGCTTCGAACTATCCAAGGGTTCCCAAACCCTTGGCAGTTCCAACTTAGTAGTTTCATTGCGTCTAGCAAGGGTGATCCGCCACCCTCGCCGATATCTCATTTTCACCCTTTCCATGTGATTCTGCTCTGCCTTGTTTTCCAGTGTGAGCCTCCAAATCCATATGATAATCATTGCCCACTGTGTCTGTAAGCACCCATTTCCCTAACACTGAATGTTGCTCTCCACTTTCTTTCTCCCCAGACCCATAATCCTTCCTACAAAACCTAGTCCACATGCCGTTGGGATTACGATTAGCCAGCCCATCCTGCATGGTAACGTCCACGTGAACAGTATGGGTGGAGTCCTCCATAATTTTCGCATTTAAATTTGCTTCCATACGTTCCCTATCTGTCTCCTTCACTTCATTGCTTTCCTTATTCAACTTCATTGTAGCTTTCAAGTTGACATTTACGTTACTTCCCCCCATATCATTGTTTTCAACTCTTTCCAAATCAGCCCTCATTATTGCCTTTAATGCAGAATTTTGTAACTGAATATCCGTAACTCCCCCTGATTTCGTGCCGTTTCCATTCTCATGCCTCTCGGCCTCCCTAGGGCATCCATTGGTAGTAGTCTCTGCTGTCATCTCCCTGGATTTACCCACTGACCGTCCACTATGAACATCCCCTCGATCTTTTCCTTTCTCCGAGCTTGGCATATGATCCTGCTCTGTGCTATGTTTCACTGGTGACCGACTCCGTCCCCCGGTGGCTTTCAACCAATCCCCATACTGAAGCTTTACCTCTGTCCCTTGCTTTGATGCAGCAAAATAGCTAGCATAGTGGCGCAAGTCATGCCCCAAAACACCACAGTAGTGACATAGCATAGGGAGCCTCTCATATTTAAAAGTTACCTAATGTCGCGCACCGTCCATACCTGCTAAGAAACCTCCTCACCTTAGAGGTTTTGAGATCGGAAATGCTACCTTTACCCTCATGAAATAGTTGGGGTCATCCTGCTTACGCCGTTTTTCTACCTCCACTACATTGCCCAGCCTACCTCCCACCTCCATAGCTACTTTGGGTGACACCATGTCAAAGGGTGCATCCCATATTTGGACCCATAAAGAGGCATGGTTTAGACGGACGTTATTCGCATTCATCCCCTGTTGCCATTTCGTAAGTAAGAGCATTTGATTGTCGAACAACCAGGGACCTCCATTAAGAATTCGTTCCAAATCAAACTCTAAGTTGAATTTGAATTGGAAAAGATTTTGTCCTACATCGACCATCTGTACCTTATCGTCCAGTCCCCTAGCTCTCCTTAATGTGTTTTTTGCTGCCTTCTTATTAAACGGTTTGTACGTGAGAAATTAACCAATCAGGCTTAGAGTGCAACTCTCAATCTCAGCTCGTCTACCTTCTTCAGAAATCTCAATTATCTCTTCTTCATCAGCAGTGAGTTTCATGTTCTCTAACCAATGTACCACGTCATCAGCCATGATCACCCAGTACCGTTGTCCCTCTATCAAGAATACAAGATGTGTTTTGTGACTAAAAAAACAAAAGAGCAGTACCCTTAGGACTAGCCAAGGGAGGGAGGCTCGTTTGAGAAGCAAACGAGAGAGAGAATAAAATAGAGGAATTTATATTTAAAAAAAAAACTTAAAATAATAAACCTGATTGCATTGATGTTTCCACCAATACCGCCCTATATCCTTCATAAACATTTGAGCATAGTATCTTTTTCCATCAAATTTTGATACTGAAATTTGGACTTATATATGCTCCACTTCGTATGCCCCTTAGTTGCTTCTAGTCTTGGATAAGAGGTTTTTTAAGTTTATTATTAAAATCTTATCCCACAAATTGAGGTGCAATTGTTGAATTCCTTGTGAGCAAGGACAGACCCAGGTGGGGGCCAAAGGGGGCCTGGGCACCAAGAAAAAAAAAAAAAATTAATAGCTAAAACGTTCCCAAAAAAGGGGGGGTTGCCCACCCCCCCCCCCCCTTTTAGTTTTTAGCTTGGGCCCCCCTCCCAAAAATCATGAACCCCTAGCCCATCATCCGACCAGCCCAGGGCCATGACCCATGTAAATCTTAAAAAAAAATAAAAATAAAAAAAACCCTCAACTCTCAACAGTCCAAAACCAAACAAAGAAAGCAAAAAACGAAGGAAAAAAAAGAAAAAAAGAAAAAGACAAAGAAAGGAAAGTGAGAGCGTTGAGAGGCGAGACAGAGAGATAGAGAGGCGAGACTAAGAGTACTCAGAGAGACCCAATCACCCACCCCGTGACACTACAGCCCATGCCCACGCCCACGCCATGTCATTGTGACGCTTGCAAGACCCATCTTGATCTTGCTACCCAGTACCCACGCCAGCGAGACCCACTTGCCACCGCCGACGGTTGCTCGATCTGCCCAGCCCAATTTTGTTGCCCCAGCCTTCACAATTCATAGGTATTTACTCTTATCTTTTCCTTCAAAACCTAATAAAATGTTTGTGATTTGAGAATCTGAGATTCACAAAAACTGTGCTTGTGCCTTGTGGACTTGTGGTGTTTCATGTTTGTGTTTTTATTGATGAGTGATGAACTGAACTGATGTTGGTGATTGATTGATTGTGAATTGAATCTGTGTTGCCCTCTGTCACTCTGTGTTTGTGACTCTCTCTCTTGTATTATATAGATGAGAGAGAGAGAGAGAGAGGGAGAGAGAGAGAGAGTAGAGTTTGTAGTTGTAGAGATTAGTTTTTTCTTTGTTGACTGATAGTTGGTCATAATAGGGACAAGTGGAGTTAGGCAACGGACAAGTGACAAAAAAAAGAAAAAAAGAAAAAAAGAAAAAAAAGAAGTAGGTAAAGTTAAAGAAAAGTTTTTAGTGTCGATAGTGGGATTCATTGGATTAGTGGGTCAGTGTTAGAAAGATGGAGACAACACAAAGACATAAATAAAGGCAGACTAAACACAAAGACATAAATAAAAGCAAACCAAACACAAAGACATAAATAAAGGTAGACCAAAGACAAAAAGAAAAAAACAAATCATATAATATAGAAAATTATCACACAAATTTAAGAAAATAATGGTGATTCTTATTTTATTTGTAGATCATGAAAAAATCAACTACAATGCTTGAATTTTTCAAAAGAAAAGGTTCAACTTCAAATTCTTCCAAAGTCAACATGGAATTGCCAACAACTATTGTTGCTATTCCAATTCTAGAAAATGTGAATGCTCCAATTCTAAAAAATATGAATTTTCCAATTCTAGAAAATGTCGATGTTCCAATCTCTTAAACACAATTTCAAAGAATTGACCTTGATTCTTTGGATTATGATCCCGGAACATGCAAACAAATATGGGAATATCATGTTAATCAACGTGATGAAATTCAACTAGCTTACATTATAAAAGGTCTGCACCAACCTTCTCTAAAGACATTCAAAAAAAGTGGAAAGCACAATCGTAGCTTTCAAGCTTCTTGGTTTGGATATAATTCAACATGGCTTGAATATTCTCCTACGACAGATGCAGCTTATTGTCTACCCTACTTTGTCTTTCATAATTCAAATGGGATTGTGGGACAAAATACATTTACTGTTGGTGGATTTAGAAATTGGAAAAAGGTTGGGGGCAAAGATTGTTATTTTCAAGGTCATATAGGAAAAGATCCTAACTCATCTCATAGAGTTGCCGAGCAAATGTATAAGGATTTGATGAACTAATGGCAGAATTTACAAAGGGTAGTTGATCATTTCACTATTGAATAAATTGCAAATAATCGGTTGCAACCGAAGGCCTCAGTTTTTATTGTCCGATATCTTGCCTTTCAAGCTATAGCTTTTAAAGATCGAGCTGAAAGTTTTAGTTCATTAAATCATGGGAAATTTTTGAATCATTGGGTATTGTGACTTTTTGGAATGAGAAGGTTGCTGAAATAATAGAAAAAAAATCCCAAAAATGCAACCTACACATCTCCTAGGATTCAAAAGGAAATTCTACATTTTTTCTCAACCAAAGTGAAGAAGGCCATTCGGGAAGAAATTGGTGATGCAAAGTTTTGCATAATAGTTGATGAAGCTTGTGATGGGTCCATAAAAGAGCAAATGGCTGTGGTTTTTAGATATGTTGATGCAGACGGCTTTGTGAAAGAACGTTTTTTTGGACTTATTCATGTTGTTAACACTGCGGCTTTGACTCTAAAGAAGGGAATACATTCTTTGTTATCTCAACATTGCTTAGATATACAAAATATTCAAGGGCAAGGATATGATGGAGCAAGCAACATATGAGGTATGTGGAATGGATTACAAGCTTTGATTTTGAATGATTGCCCATATGCTTACTACCAGTGGCGGAGCCAGAATTTTGGTTCAGAGGGGGCAAAATTAAAAGATATTATTTAAAGTGAAATTGATCTAAAAAATATTAATCGATAATAATAACAAAATAAATAAACAGTAGTAGTAAGAAAACAAACATATTTCATATCATTAAAATAAATTTTAAAAAAATAACCAATTCATACTAAAAAATCTATAACAAAAAATTTACAAATTTATGTGGTAAAAATGTGATTAGTGTTACTTAAACAATCTATAATAAATAGATGTTTGAATTTTTTTTTTTTATTATTGGTGACATACCAATTTTTAAGATATAAGTAATAAAATTTGGAATATCTCTAGCATCACTCAACAATAAAATACTGTAAAAAGTATCATTAATAGTGAAAATGGTAAAAAAAAAATAGAAAAGAAAAAAAAAATGAAACAAGTGTCAAACTTGGACAAGACAAAAGCTACTTACATGAACGGTAAAATAGGTGAAAATGTCATACTGTTTGATGTTTGAGAAAACTTTTTTTTTACTTTCTTTTTTCCTATGTTAGAATCATTTTCAAGTTTCAACGAAGTGGGAGTCCTTTTTAGCTTTTTTTTCTCTATGCCAGTGGGTAACTACTTAACAATTAAGATTGCATATACATGATTTTCTCAAAAAAAAGATTGCATATACAAGACAATTTTAGGAGAAGCCAGGGGGGGCAGGTGCCCCCCTTGCCCCCCTCTGGCTCCGCCCCTGCTTACTACATCCATTGTTTTGCACATCGCTTACAATTGGCATTAGTAAAAGCATCAAAACAAATTGTCCCCATTAGTCATTTTTTTCTTAAATTGCTTTTTCTAATCAAAATTGTTAATGCTTCATGCAAGCACAATGAGTAATTGAAAGTTGTCAATGCTAATGAAATAGCACGTTTAATTGATCTTGAAGAGCTTGAGACTGGAAGTGGACTTAATCAAATTGGCACTATAGAGCGAGCATTTTTAGGTATGAAAGTTGACAAAACTAACTTTCGAAACAAAATGGAAAATGATTTTTTGACAGATTCTTTGATGTAATACATTGAAAAGGATATAGCTTCGACATTTATTTTGGATTCAATCATAGATGATTTTGAAGATTTGAAAGAGTGTCAAGTTCCCTTTTCATAGATGATTGTATTAAGAAATAATAGTGTTTCGTGTCTTTTGTTTTTGTTGATAGATGATTGTATCTTAATATATAAAAAAACAATGATTTTTGGGTATTTGTTTTGATTGACAGTTTATTAATACCATATGGATGTGTATTTGAAATTTTTTCTTTTTCGCTTATCTCTGGCCCCCCAGCTTGAAATCCTGGGTCTGTCTCGAGTTGCAAGTCTTATGTGTTAAAATAGAGGAATTTAGATGTTGTCATTTTAATCCATTGAAGTCTAAAATGTTAGAATTCTTTCTTGATTCCTTTATATGTATTTAAGCTTTTTTAGATTTTTAATTTTCAAATCATCTGCATCATCATTATGGTTTGGTAAGAATCTTAAATCCATAAGGATTACTAAAGTCATGACATTAATAAATTGCTTTTATTTCTCTTCAGATAAAAGTGGATGTCAATTGTTAGATCTTCCAGAGCATTTGATATTTGAGATTGGGAAGCGACTCATAATCTATGCTGATTATGTCCGATTACGCTCAACTTGTAAGTCATTGCAATCCATGCTACCAAAGGTGCCAAACCACCAACTTAGTTTAGTTCCATGGTTAATGATTCCAAATACAAGTAAAACCTGCTGTAGATTTTTCAGCATATTAAAAAATAAGATATATAACTTGGAAATCCCAGAATTGAGGGGAAAGTTATTACGAGGATCTTCATATGGTTGGATACTCATGGTAGATGGGTCTCCAGAACAGACTCTAATAAATCCACTCACCAGGGCTCAAATTCAGCTACCGCCAATTGACACCTTTTGACACCTTTCTTGATGTATTAAAATATCGTCCAAATATGTCTGGTAAAGAGTATTTAATTTTTCGGGTAAGATCACACCAACCTATTCCTACAAAATTAAAGAAATTCAAGACTGCAAGTGTAAAATATATTCGAGATAGTTTCATAGATAAGGTTGTGTTGTCATCGAGCCCTACTTCAAATGAGTACATGGCCAATGGCCATGGTCATCTTCGGTGAGTTTGCAGAACTAGCTCTCTGTAAATTGGGGACAAGAAATGGACTCTTATTCAAAGGGAAGGTCGACATCGTGAACTAGATATAATTTCCCATGAGGGCAAGTTCTATGTTTTATATACGGGTTGGTGACCATACGACCCTGCCTAAGATGACACAGCTTGTACCATCCCTTACAAGGAATTTACCTAAAGGTTTCCGTTTGGTGAGAATGATATCTGGTGAATTTCTTATGGTTGATAAGATTCGCCAATGGGGAACCATTACTCATGGTCTGTTGGCTTTGAGGTCTATATACTAAATCAAAGAGACTTGAAATGGAAGAAGGTTAAAGAACATGGGAGATAACATATTCCTTTTGGGAATGAATGACTCCCTGTCTCTCTCAGCTCAAGACATTGATGGATGTAAAGCCAATTGTATATATTTTACTGATGACTATATAGATGGACAACGAGAGGGCATTCAAGGTGGTCATGACATGGGTCTGTATAACATGGAGGATGGAAGGGTTGAACCATTGCCAGGATTTGCAAGTGATACAAAGTTGGTTTGGCCACCACCAATTTGGGTCTTTCCTAATCCTGTTTAACAAGTAAAATATAAGGTTTTTTTTTTTTTTTTTTTTTTTAATTAAAAATAATATTTTTTAATTGTTATTTTAATTTCATGCCAAAACCAAAAATTATTTTTTCAAAAACAACGTGGATAAAAAAGAATTTATTTCTACCTTTATTTGTAAACTAAACTCCTCACAAGTATTATGTGTTTTCCTTACATGGTCAATTACTAAAAGAGAAATTTTGGAGCTCATATAGTCTCATTTATATCAAGTGATTCACATTGTCCAAGGTCCTTTAAGGGGGAAAAGTGTGATCAGCAGTGGAGCTAAATAGCTATATAGCTATTTTAGCTCCACCAAAACACAAAAAACCACCGTCTAGTAGTGGAGCTATAGCTATTTTTTTTAGCTTCTCAGCTACAGTGCACATTTAAAGATAAATGTGCATTGTAGCTCAAAGGAAAATAAAAAATTATATTTTAATTGGTTTCTCTCTCTTCTTTTATTAAATTAAGCTTTTCTCTCTCTTTCTTTCTTTTGTCTTTCTTTTTCACATTTATTCTTTCTTCTTGACCGAACCAAACCCAGCACTTCTCCCTTTCAAATTTTTTTTTTTTTTGGTTCCTTCCTCCAGCCATTTTTTATCAATTTTTTCTTTCTACTTCACCGTTCTTCTTCACTGAACCCAACCCTTTTCTTCTCCACCTTCATTTTTTTATTTCTTTCTTCCTCCAACTCCTCACCACTCCTTAGCCATTGCTCGCCAAGCCACCGGCGACCCAAGTCCTAAGTCGTTGCCAACACAAGTCCCAAGCCGCCGGCGACCCAAGCTTGGTGGTGGTGGTTTTTTTTTTTTTTAATCAGAGTTATGGGTGGTGGTTGTTGAGGTGGGTTTGTGGCAGTGGTGGTGGGTTGTTGATTGGGTTGTGTTTGTGGTCTGTGTTCATGGTGGTTGTGGGTTGTCCCAAGCCACTATTGTGGGCGGTTGTTGTTGGCTATGGCAGTGTTGTGGGTTTTTTTTTGTTGGTTGTCCCTGGGTTTTTTTGCTGCTGGATTTGTGGGTTTGTTAAATTTTGGTTGTTTTTATATGTGATTTTGGTTGGTTTTTGAGAAGATTTTGTTGCAAATTTGATGGATTTGGGTTGTGTGAATGGTGGCCTGTGGATAGTGGAGGTGGCTGGGGTTTTGGTTTTGCTTATTGTTCTTCAAAATCTTCAAATGATCGGTTTGTGGTGTTTTTTTTTTTTTTGGGGGGGCAGTGGGATGTATTATTTTATTATAGTAGATATATTATTTTATTTTGATATTTATATTATTTATTGTATTGAAAGCTAAAGTAGATCTACTGCTACAATATATGAGTAGGTAAAATAGAAAATGTAACTTTTGGTTGTGCCAAATAGCTAAATTTTTAGCTCCACTGCTATGGATGCTCTTATATTACTATTAAAATCTCATCCTACTAATTGAAGTGGAATTGCTAAATTCCTCACAAGTCTTATGTGTTCTTCTTACATGGCCACTTACTAAAAGAGAAATTTTGGAGCTCATATAGTCTCATTTATATCAAGTGATTCTCATTGTCCAAGGTCCTTCAAGGGGGGAAAAGTGTGATTAACCCTATTGTTTTCTTTCCCTACTATATGTTTTTCTTCCTCTTAAGTAACTAATCAAACATATCTAACCAACTTTGATATGATTGTGTTCAACAACAAGAGATTTTACTACTTAAGCTAAATGAAACCCACAAAACAAGATTGTTTTATCTTATTTTATTTTATGTGTTTTAGGCACACTCTTTTAACAAATGACGATGAAGAACAATAAATAAAAATGTTAATGTTAAATTAAAAGGCTTTAAGAAAATCTCACAACTTTAATTAAAATATTTTGGGTTGAAGCCCCTTGTGTGGTAGATCCATATCATAAAACAATACGATAGAGGTTTCATACTTTCATTTTTCAAGAGTGACGCCCGTGGGAGTTCGGATTTGATTTAATAACTTGAGCAAGGATTTATCAATAAGCATAAAACGTCGTAAGTAATCTCTACATAGAAATATTATTTTGGGGCTTTTGCAGCGGGTATATAAGTACTTCATCTTCAGTGTATTAAGGAGGCTTGGCCTTTTGGTTCAAGGCCTTTCAAGGGTGGTCCAAGTTGTGGTTATAGCAAAACCACCTCAGGACTCAGCAATCTCTTAAAATCTTCACAGTCATAGCAACCTCCCAATATAATAACTAATTAGCAACTTCTCTTAGCTGCTACGGTACCCACAGACCTACCAAAGTAATTCAAATCCATCAAAAACATTTTAGGCCCACAGCTCACTAGAAACTATCTTTAAGCCCAACCCGTGTCATTAGGTCCACTCATGATTTGGGCTACATCCAATCAAAGCAAACCCACTCACACCAAAGGCCATGCCTCTGTATTGATCCAGGGTTGAGAAGACTTGTACGAGATTATTGCCGGTGGCTTCCCCAGAACTTCAAATGGATTTAGTGTTTGAGAAGTGTGAATAATCAAACACTTACTGATCATATATAATTGACAATTTTACTTGCACATAGACAATACAAAAATAAAATATTATACAATCTTTGGTAATGGGTGCACTCATTAAAATGCCCGGAAAAAAAAATCTTTTTGTTTGAAAATTTTCGATTAATTATATGTTTCTTAGTCTTCTTTGTCCCGCTTAATAGAAACAAACACAAATAAGTGGAAAAGAAAATAAGATTCTATCACAAAGGTGAGTCAATAACAAACGTTGCAATGTTGTTAATATAGAGGTTGAAAGCTCGAATATGTGTGAAAACACAAGTGTTGTTTAGACCCTCAAATAAAAAATTACAGCTCAGTTGATTTTACTCTAACTTAAACTAAGTGCGAAATAGAGTAAATGCGAGCGTACAAACAATAAAACTACTCTAAGCCATATTCATCAAATATCAACAGTAAAATGAAAGCTAAAAGAGTAGAGATGAAGAATGCAAACACAAGATAACATCGAGAGATGTTATCGAAAAGGAAACCGAAGAACTCAGCGAAAAACCTCACCGCCGCCCTCCAAGTGGTAAATCGATCCACTAGAGAATAAGTTGGAGTACACAAATAACAAAAGATCCTCAAAGCCTAGTTTACCTCATGTACTTAAGCCCTCCAAACTCTTGCTACCAACTGACTTGACGAAACCTTATCTTCTCTAACTCTCTAGATCACACAATTCAGCCTGATTGCATCCTCCAAACAAATAGTTTCTTCCAATGCTTCCTAGCAGCACCAAAACCTCACTTTACACTCAAAATGGATGTGATAAGTGTTTGGGCTATCAATCTCTCAAAGATTTGGATATGGAGAGGTAGGAGTTGAGGAAAACCATTAAGGATTGTGTAGAGGATTATAAGTATAACAATCTCTAACTCTCAAGGGTTTGTGTCTAGGGTTTTCTCTTTAAAAAGTACACCTTTCAATATGTGAGTAATGATAGTATATATAGTGTGGGTGAAGACATAGTGGAGCAGATATGCCAAAATAGCAAAACAGTATGTTTCGTGGGTATCTCATGGGAAGGCCTTACTCACAAAATACTCGCGAAAATCAACTGTCATGACTCTTTGCATTCCAGTCATGTGCTGTGCACATGGCTCACTTTGCGGAAAGCCTTCTCGCGAGCTACCTGCAAAAACTCCTTTGATCTTTAATGTTGTCTTGATTCTTCACACTCTCTCTCACACACACAACTCATACAATGAAATCCCACATAAAATACAAGGTACATAAAATTGAACAAAATTACGATTAAATTTGGCACGGAATTAAAGCCAACACAAACTAGTTGTAAATCATAACTTTACCGAGGTAACTAAACTATACAGGGTTGAGAAGACTTGTACGAGATTATTGCCGGTGGCTTCCCCAGAACTTCAAATGGATTTAGTGTTTGAGAAGT
>JAOXJQ010000015.1:9902579-9915434 GCA_025762765.1 Quercus bicolor | reverse complement strand
TGAATCATTCTCCAATCTTGTGTAGCCAACATTGCTAGGTTGAATGCACGTAAGTCTCGGAATCCTAGCCCTCCCTCTTTTGATATTGACAGCTTATCCCAACTTTTCCAATGAACTTTCATTTAATTCCCTACCTGTCCCCACCAAAATTTTGCACACAAAGCATCCAGTTCATCACATAATTTCATAGGGAGTTAGAGCACACTCATTGTATATGTGGGGATGGACTGAGCCATTACCTTAATGAGAACCTCTTTGCCAACTCAGGATAGAAGCATGCCTTTCCACCCTTGCAATTTCTTCCATATTTAGTCCTTCAAGTAAGAGAAAGTGTGGTATTTAACCCTCCAATCAAGGTTGTTAGCCTTTGATGAGATTCAAATATATCCACCTCCTTAACCCCCAAAGTTTGCAGCATCTCCTGTTTTTGGCTACCTGTTGTGTTGCTGCTAAAGTACACTAAAGACTTCTCCAAATTTATGCTCTGCCCTGAAGCTTTTGCATAGGTTTGAAGAATCTCAGCAATGGCCTCCCCTTTAGTTTGAGTTGCCTGGCAAAACAACGAAGAATCATCTGCAAATAGTAGGCTAGTGACTTTGGGTGCTCCTCTACAAATCGACACCCCCTTGATTCTCCCTTCCAATTTTGTTTTTGCCAAAAGAGCAGTAAAACCTTTTGCACATAATAGAAACAAGTACGGTAATAGAGGATCTCCTTGACGAAGTCCTCTAGATGGATGAATCATACCATATGGTTTTCCATTCACAAGAATAGAGAAGGATGGTGTGGTAACACAACTCATCACCCTTTCTATTCACAAATCTAAGAAGCCCATCTTTTCCATAATTCCCTATAGGAACAGCCATTCAACCTGGTCATAGGCCTTGCTGATGTCTAACTTCAGTGCCAAAGACCCTTTCTTGCCCTTCTTCCTGGAGTGCATAGTGTGTAGTGTCTTATAAGCCATCAATACGTTGTTTGTAATAAGACGCCCTGACACAAAAGCACTTTGAGTTGGCGAGATAATATGGGGAAGCACCTGTTTTAGTCTATTTTCCAAAACCTTGGGGATGATTTTATAAATTACATTACATAAGCTTATAGGTCTAAAGTCAAACATTTTCTCTAGATTTTTCACTTTAGGGATAAGAAAAATATTTGTATGATTTATGTTAGGTATTATGTTACCATTATTTTAAAATTCCAACACAGCAATAACTACATTATCACCCAAAACATGCTAGAATTTTTGATAAAAAAGGGCATTCGTACCATCAAGTCTAGGAGCCTTTGTTGGTCCCATTTGGAACAAAGCCACCTTGATTTCTTCAACACTAAATTCACTAGACAGAATTTCCTGCATGTCATTGGTCACCTTGCTAGGAAGTGCATTCAAGCACTCCTCCATTTGATCACATGCACCTGCACAAAATAAATTGTCAAAGTAGTCGGAAGCTACTTTGATGATATCCTCTAATTCCTCCATCCATTGCCCTTGTACATTTTGAATACATCATATATGATTCCTCCTTCTCCATTGTGTTGATTTGGAGTGGAAAAAATTTGTATTCTTATCCCCATGTTTCAGCCATGGAATTCTAGATTGTTATGCCCAATAAATTTCTTGCTTTTGTAAAAGTTCATCCATTCGTTTGCTCACCTCTAGATACTCGACTTTGCTATCCTCATTGGTCTCGGCCTCATTCAACCTATCAAGCCTTTTTTGAAGCTCTTTGATAGCAGTAACATTTGGTTCTGTCTTTGTCAATCCCCAAGCCATAAGCTCTACCCCATATAGTTTTATTTTGTCCTTGATTGAAGCCAACCCGTGGTTACTATCCCCTGCTTTACCCCACACTTCCTTTACCACAAATTCACAATCATTCCATAGCAACCATGACTCCTTGAAGTTGAACCCTTTCTCATGCCTATGTCTTTGTTGGCAAAAAGATTGAGCTTGTAGAACAATAGGTAAGTGGTTCGAGGCATGTGATTATAGATGGGTGACTGTACTTAGCTAAAACTTTTCTAACCACTCTTTGTTGGCTATATCTCGCTTAAGCTATATCTTTGTGTTTGCGTCATCGGGTCTCTTATTACTCCAAGTAAACTGATATCACCTAAATCCCAAGTCCTGAAGTTGGCAAAATTCCAAGGCCTCCCTAAACGCTTCAACCTATGATGTTTGTGGTGGTCTTTTGCTTTTCTTCATCGAGGCATTTAAAAAAGCATTAAAATCACCTATGGCCAGCCAAGGTCCAACCACAAATGATTTCAGATGTGCTAATAGCCTCCATGATTTCTTCTTTTGTTGTTCCTCTGGCCAACCACAAAAACAAGTCAAGTACCATTCATACTCATCTTCCTCCATTACCTTGGCCAAGATATGGTTTGTAGTAAAATTGATTGCCTCCAAGTTTACATCATTCTTCCACAGTAGTGCTAATCCTCCTCCAAAATTAGGGTGTTTCACAATGACCCTATTCGGAAAAGGCAAATTGCTATATATTTTTTCAAACCCTTCCTTATCCAATCTTGTTTCCATAAGAAAGCAGACCGTTGGAGCTTTTTCCCTCATAATCTTGTGAAGGCTACGACCAGTCCAAGAGTTTCCAAGCCCTTGGTAGTTCCAGCTTAGGAGCCTTATTGCTCCCAACAAGGGTGGCTCTCCACCCTCGCCGATGTCTCATCATTGCTTCCTCCATCATTTTCTACCTTTCCCCATTTGGCCAACCTACTGACCCGTTTCTCATTCTGCCAAGAATCTGAGTCCTGTGTTAAATCCCTCTTCCCAAGAGTAGGTAATGTGATTGCCTTAGAGATTCCACTTAGTCCAAAGTCCATCTAGTTAATTTGGGTCCAAGTAATTTTGGGCTTTGAAGTGATTGGCCCAAAGTTATCCGTATTGCTAGATGGGTCAATGGAGTTTATGTTATTTTGAATGATGTTTAATTTGGATGTAATCTGTATCCCGTCTATTTTGGGAAGAGATAAACCCTCATCAATGATTGCATTCACTTCTATTTTCTCATTCAAATTCTGCTGATTTTCCGGACCCGTTTCCACCATTATGGCAGTATCCCTCTTTAAGTTAGCATGGCAATCATTATCCATGTTATCGGTTTGCTGGATTTCAGTAACCATTCCTGGAATCATGGGATCACCCTTATCAAGACTGCTAGGGTTTCCTGGAGTTATCTCCCTTGCCGCTGTCTTCCTCGTTATCGTTCCTTACTCCGCTTGGACGTTTTTCTGCTTTGGATTAATGTTTGTAACCTCCTCGGCATTGGACTTTGATCCTGTATTTTGACCCATTGAAGCTCTTGGCCGACCCCTTGCCGTTCTTAAGAAATCGCCATATTGATAATCCACCACTCTACCATTCTTCTCCGCCACAAAGTGTGCAACACAGTGTTTCAAATCATGTCCTAGTATCCCACAATATTGGCAGAACATGGATAATCTCTCATACTTGAATGACACCCACGTGTGAACACCATCCGAACTAGCAATGAAACCACCCCGTCAATAAGATGCATGTAATCATGCAAAAAGATGAAAAAGAAAGGTTAAAAGAGTCTTAACTTAAGTGTATGAAGAAAACCTTTGAATCTTTGACCACGATAACAACAAAAAAAAAAAAAATTTGAGGGAAGGAATTGAGAAAGGAATCGAAGAGATAAAAAAAATGTTCTTTTGAAAAAGTCAGATTTGATTCCCTTTTTTAAAAAAAATTTGAAATCCGATCAGTCGAGAGGAATTGAGCAAGAATCGAAATACACATGAAAACAGGCTCGACTGATCGAAAGGAATTGGGCAGGAATTGAAGGAACTTGAAACTTTTAAAAGAGAAAGCCATTTTTCTCCCTCACATTTTGATCGATCAAAAAATAGGTTTGATTGGTTGAATTTCAAAGAAACAGAAATTTTGAAAAATCCTAGAAAAATTTTCTACAGAATCATTTGAAAAACTGTTTTTATGATATGGCATGAATGTTCATAACTTCAAATGATCTTCAAAACCAAGTTTTTCAAAGAAAAATTCAACATTATCAAATTTCCTCACTCTATTCTTTTCTCACACCCAAAAAAAATGCATTAAACACATCAAGAAGTTTAATTTTGGTAGGCAACAAAACATAACACACAATCACATGTACCATATTTAACAAAGTTTTGCTTGTGGTGTGCGCAACTAGCAAGTGCATGAGATACTCACCAGGTGATATGTAAATAGAGAATAAACACACTTTCTACATTATTCATCACATAAGTTTGAGAGTGATTATCACCTAAAGAGTTACATCATATAACTCTCACATCTCCTAGAAAACACGCTTGCACCATGCAAAAAAAAAATTATTATATTTTGAAGCATATTTTTCATTGTCTTTCATTTTACCTTTTGTTTCTTTTAACTAAAGTACAATAACACCTTAAGTATTTTGTTGTGCAAGTGCTACACTTTACTGAGCATGGCTTTTATGATTTGCACATAGGTGTTCATGATTAGTGAGTAACAGTGATGAGATGGTTATTTTTTCCTTTCTCCTAGGATTTTTTAGTCCTTATAATCAAAAGAATGTGACTTCAAAATCAAGAGAATGTATTTAAAAGCCATAAACAACTCACACAATATAAGCACTACATAGCACAAACTAGCAAAGTGTAGAAAAATAAAGTTCATCAAAGTTAAACAGGGTACACAGTCATGAAATGCAAATTTCATAGGCCAACCTTAATTACACATCTTAAAGATGCATAATCAAAACCATTTTTTTTTCTTTTCTTTTTTAAACAAAAACTGAAAAACATAAAACAAAACAAACCTAGAATGCAAGGTATGAATGTTATGCAAATGCAAACCTAAAGAAAAATAGTTTAGGTCACAAGAGATAGAAAGAATTTACACAAGGATCATGTCAAATAGACTCACTGAGATTGAGTCTTTTGCATCCAAAACCTTTTAGATGCAAACTTGGAGTTGGGATTTGTCCTAATTTTAGCTCTAGCATTGGTATAAAGGTTAAGAACCTTTATCAACTCATGAATAAGTGCAACAGGATCTTGTGCTTTTGGCATATCACTTTTTGTTTGGGAGATTGCTTTAAAGCTTGCAACTTAAAGCAATTTGGTCTAGTATGCCCAACTCTACCACAAAAGTGACAAAACTGCTGAGGTTTGTGGTTTTTCTTGCTTCTAGATTGATTAGAATTTTTAGTTTCAAACTCACTCAAATCTACCCTAATTCTTCTAGAAGCAGGAGCTACTTCCTTATGAACCTTAACTTCAAAAAGAGTTTGATGAACAATAGAAGATGATGTAATAGGAACAAACTTAGGAGGATTCACTACAATAGTAGATCCAGTCTCAACAAAACCTAAATATGTCTTATCAAAAACATACTTTTGAACATGCAAAATCTCATTTAGTTTAGAGGTAGAAGTTCTATCAATTTGTTCTCTAACAACAAATAATTCTAATTCTAAACTTTTAACTTTTTCAAGCAAAGACATGTTCTCAATATTGACAAAGTTCAATAGTTCATTAGCATCAAACAATTTTAATAGCAAATTCTTCTTTTCTTGTTCAAGAGTGTTTATCTTTTTCAAATCCGATTCAACACCCGTAGCATCTTTAGCTGGTATCTTGCAAAGCTTGTTGTAAGCTTCTTGCAAATCTACATTCTCAGAGAGTTCCCCATTAGAAGGGTTCTCATCAACAGTCTCAATTTCACTTACTACATTAGTAGCAGTGAAAGCCATGAAGTTTCCTTCTTGATCACTTTCAGACTCATGATTAGAAACTTCATCATCACTCAAAGTAATAGCCATATCCTTACCTTTTGACCTCTAGAAAGTTGGACACTTAGATTTCATATGATCGTAACCCTGACACCCATAACACTGTTGTCCTAAAGAATTATTTGAAGATTGACCTATTTTTTCTTTTGATTTTTCAGCATTATTTTTTTTTGGCAAAGTCATTCTTCTTCACATTCATAGTATTAACATTGTTTCTATTTCATGCCCTTCTATTATTATTTCTCATAAAATTTCTAAAGTTCTTGACAAGATAAGCAATCTCAATAGATGAGAGTTCATCATCCAATCCACAATCATCAACAGATTTTAAGGCCATAGATTTGGATTTATTAGTCTTTGGTAAATCAAATTCATGGGACTAAAGAGATCCTACAAGTTCATCTACAAGGATAGAGTCAACATCTTTACTTTTAGTTATGGCAGTCACTTTGAGTCTAAAATCCTCAGCTAAAGATCTAAGAATTTTTCTAACAATTTTAGGTTGATCATAGACTTCACCCAAATTAAAAGCAGAATTGACAATATTATTCAACTTAGCATAGAATTCATCAAAAGACTCATCTTTAGACATTCTAATACTTTCAAATCTAGATGTCAACTGTTGCAGTTTATTAATTTTTACTGCCTTAGTGCGTTCATGCACTGTTTGTAAGATGTTCCATGTAGTGTGAGAAATGTCCACATTTGAGATTCTCTTAAATTCTCCCATAGAAATAGCATTGAATATCGCATTCATAGCCTTGCTATTGAAGCTTGCTGCTTCCTTTTGGGCAGTAGTCCATTCATCAATAGTAGTGGTTGGTCTTTCCCAACCGTTCTCAACAAATATCCATACTCTCTCATCAATGGATTTCAAGAAAGCTTTCATCCTAACTTTCTAGTAAGCATAGTTATTTACACCAAAGTGTGGGGGGATCACAAGAGAGTGGCCGTGTTCCATGACAGTAGGGGTCAAGGATCAACTCTAGGTAAAAATACCCATAAACAAGAGCTAATATGCTCTGATACAAATTGTATGATCATTTAGACACCTTAAACAGATTGTTTAACCTAATATATTAACCAACTGATTACTTAGATTAATTATTCAGATCTAGGTGAAACACAAATATATCATATCATGCAAAGTAGCGGAAAATAAATAACACCATGGTATAATGACCTAAGAAAACCGATGAAACTAACTGTTTCAAGGTAAAAACCTTGGGATGATTTGACCTAATTATCCTCAAGATAAACCAAATCCACTATAAGAGAATTGAAGTTTTTACAAAAGATTTAACCCTAAATCTAATGCTACATCTAGTAGTAACTCACTGATACAACCACATACAAGCTTCGAACCCATGAACTCCTTCTCTTCTTGGATTTACAACAACACAAGCCTCCTTGCTTGTGATTTTGAGATCCCACTCAAAGGTTTCAGATCACCTTCACTTGTTGATCTTGATGCAGCAACTAGTTCTACCAATGCTTGATTATAGTTTTGGCTCCGATAGATTTTGGTGTAGTTAGAAGGTACAAAATCTCTCAAATCTCACAAAGAGTAACACACGTCTTCTTTAGCACCTTCAAAATGTGGCTAGAGTTTCCTTTTTATATGAGGAGAAGTTTAGATGAAACCCTAAATGTTTTCGCGGGCTTTGGGCCTATTTAAAAATTCTGCAGAAACTGTGCCTGTGATTTTCGATCGGTCGAGCCTAATTCTCGATCGGTCGAGAAAGGCAGAACTTCACTTTTATTTTCTGCAATCAGCTGGACTTCAAAACTTGAAACAACCTTATTTAAGCATTGCCTAAACACTTAGACTAGACATGTTTTATTTTCAATTTGCCAACATAATACAACAATGATTCTAAATATTTAATTCTAAATCTTTAGAACCTAACAAACCTTAAATCCCATTAAAAAAATTTCTTGTACGAAACATGAGCATTTTTCAATTATTCCAAATTTCACATGCAAGACATAGCTGTAGAAACGTATAACCATTAAACATGTATATAGACATATTTGTCAATAAGATTCAGAAAGGAAAATGTTTTTGACAGCAAGCATCATAATGCATTAATTGATTGGTAGTTTTAAAGATTCTATATATGAATCTTATGTTTATATTCAACCAAATGGTAGGCATTAAATAAAATTCCAAATATAACTAACGCTAAGATTTGAAATTGGTAAAAAAAACTACTGATATTAAAACAAAAGTTTTAATGGGAATTCGGACATTACAAAAGGCTTTAATTTTTCCCATCAGGTCTTCACCATTTTTTTGTTTAGTCCCTTGCAAAGTTGCAAGTGTTACCGTTTCTTCTCTGTGAAAATACTTGGTGTAGAATACGTCTACTATATCATCCCACGTCGGGATTGATTCTGGCTTCAAGCTAGTGTACCAGGTATATGCTCGATCACATAAGGATTTTGAAAACTCTCGAAGGCACAGATCCTCGTCTATTGCATAGGGACCGAGGGTGTCAATGAACTTACTCATGTGCTCAACAGTACTTCCCCTTCTGCCATCCGCGAAAGTTCACGGTTCATATATCTCGGGGTATGTCTTGTTGAGTATCCTCAACGAATAAGAAGACCTTCATGCATAGAATCTCTCCTTGGGTGCTTTGGCCCATTTCTGCTCTAAGTGCTGCGACTTCGGCTATTGTAATAAAACATTATTCTGGATTTTATGGGCCACCACCCACGGGGGTTTCTTCTTTGTCTACTACTTGCTCTGGGTCATGTTGGCTTCCTTTCTCTTTAGTTTTGTCCGCCTTTAGTTGGCAAATCTCTTCCATCAATTGCAGCTGGGAATGCTGCACAGATTGTAGTACCTCAATGAAGAAGTTGGTATTATCAGCAGGAATTCTCTACTGTTGCTGTGGCCCAGCCCTCGCACCATTAACACCTTCCTCCTGATAGGGTTAGTGAGGCGTGGCTGGCCTTGACTCTACCTATGATGGTACGATGCTCATGTTTTGCATCGTCTTCGATCTTAGGGGCATAACTAGTGAGGGCTTTATCTGCTTTCCCTTTATTTTTCCCAATTCCCTAGTGGAGTAGCCAATTTAAATGTGGTGGGCATTTTTTGTGTTTTGGGCTTGATTTACCATGTTGTACCATAACCTATGATTTTGAGGTAGGAGAGTTGGGATTGGCCTAACTAAAGCACACCTTAGGCCATCTTGTGTGCAAGTTGGGCCCTCCCTGTACAGACGCGTCTTGGCAGGAACCTTGAACATACAGCTTGCTCATGGTAGGAAAGGCTGTTACAGATCTTACAGCAGGAAGCACGATGCAGCAAGATAACTAAAACACTTCTACTAATATCAATAACACATGAATATCACAATAAAAAAAAGGTTAGAGCAAGATGATTACGAATAACAAGGTTACAACAAAAAGTTTAGTAGTAAGATAATAAGTTAGTCATTGATCAACCAAAACAAAGAAAGAAGATTCATCTACCAAAGGAATGGACTTAACCCTTTAGCAGATGCAAGTCCAAAAAGGGAACCGATTTCCAATGTGGGTAACCTCAGAGGGAGCTCCTGTCGTAAAAGTTACACATTTTGGAAAAATGACCTAGATGGCTTAATCTCGAATTCTTAATTTTATCAGAGATTGGGTCTATTGAAAGGGAGAGAAATGGGTAACCTATTGATGCATGCTTTAGTTCCTATCACTCATGTTTACTTTGCTTCTTTTTTTTTTTTTTACTTTTCTTTTTTCTTTTTTCTTTTCTTTTGTTGTTCTTCTTCCCCTTTTCACTGTGCACGTATATGACCTTTTATGCTGCCTGCCGTGACAAAATTTATCATTTTTACCCCTTAACTGTTTTTGGCTTGTTGTGGGTGTCCTTCCAGGACTACCCACTAGTCTACCAAGTGCCCAACCCTACCATTACATTGCATAGGGTGCACCATGCCTCATTCCCAAACAAAAAAGACTTTGGTTTTGTCTTTTACCTCTCGTAATACTCACATCTAGATAAGGGTTAAACCTCTCCCTTGCCAACCTCTATAGCATGCACCTAGTGATTCTAGCTCATGTTTATTTCTTTTGGGTGAGATGTCATCCTAGCAGGACATTTCTCCCAAAAGAGATTTGAGTGGGAATCCCAAAATAGACTCCTCCCTTCTTCCCATTGCCAGACCACACCCTCTCATACCTCTGACTCGTAGCCCACCTCCTCTGTACTGGCCGGGTACAAGTAGGTGGTGCTTGAGCCTTGTGTGCATGCTCCACTTTCGTCTGAATTCATTCCTTTTCTAGCCTTCACGCATTTTCCATTGCCCTTGGGTTTGTCTAATTTTGCTGTACATTCTGATCTCTATTTAACTCTTGCAGCATGAAAGACATGTAGGCCTTTGGGCTTTCATTCTATGCATCCCATCTCCTTTTTGGATTGGGTATTGCTCGAGTGCGGGTTTTCTCCCTTTTACTTGGCCCATGTTGCATTCTTCCCTGTGCTCGTGGGCTAGCTGGTGCTCCTATTATGATATCACTTATTCTTTTATTTCGTTGCTACTTCTGGGCTTACAGGCTGAAACTCCCACAAGTCAATTTCTTATATTCCTTCTTCTTTTGGGCTTTACTGCACAGCATTCTTGCTTGGCTAGTCCATTCCATCCCTTGGGCTTCTTTGGCATGTTTCATTCCTTGGGCTTCTCCAGCCCATTTCATTCCTTGGGCTTCCTCGGCCCTTTTTCTTCCTCTTTCACTCTTTGGTCTTCCCCCGGCTCGATTACCACGTCCTTACCTTTTATTACTTTTCAGGATTATTGGTCTTTTCACATGTCCTACAAATTTACTAATTCATTTCTTGGGCTTTCCTGGCCCATTTACTTCTTTTCTATCTCTTACTATTACCATGGGTTTACTACATTCATTCCTTGGGCTTTCCTCGGCCCATTTACTTTTTCCTGGCTATTTATTATTTTGTGGGCCTGTTGATTATTATGCCTACCATTCTAACCTGTTGGTCTTTGCTTTACTGTTTTCTTTCCTCATCTTTTTCATATTGTTGGGCTTCTTCTGCTATTGGGCCCTTTTGTCAAAAGTGCATCAACACACTTCAAAAAGCTATTTTAAGTATTTATCTACTTTGACATTTCACTTAAATCCCTATATCTCATCTTCTATTATAGCTACAACACATAAAATAATATAAACAACCAAGTAAAATAATATAAAGCAACCACCACAAAAACCCATAGCTACCGGCCACCACTACCAACCATAACAACCACCGTAAAATAATTATAAAAATATATATATATATATCACAACCACTAGAAAAATATCCAAACTCGATGACCCATTGCCTCAACCAAGACCCATGACGCATAACCCCCACACAACCACAACCCAAACAAACCTAGCCACATACCCACAATGAAAACAATGGACTTCCATATTTTGGTTTGGGTTCTTAGTGGATTTGGGTTTCTATATATCGGTGAGGTCTCAGCTTCTCGGTTAATTTCCAGTGGTAGCGCAATATAGTTGATGAAAACGACATGGTTGAAGGCTTTGCCAATCTCCATAACCCATAGCCACTTCTTACATTGATCTGAACCTTAGAGGCATCAATGGCAAGGTCTGGGAGAGATTACAAGAGAGACCAATGCATGAGAGGGACAAGAGAGAGCAGTATTAAGGTGAACAAGAGATAGAGAATGGGAATCAAAGAGAAAGAGGAGAGAGAGAATTGAAAATAATAAAATGAAAGTAGGAGTGTGTTGTAGTGAATTACTACTAGTAGTAGTTTAATGTAGCACATAATCAATTTTTTTTTTAAGCTCATGAGATGTAGAAGCTTTTTTGATGCTTGGTTTGCTAAAATAGCTATCTTGGAGTTTTAGCAACCAACATCAAAGAAAAATAAATGTTAATATTAAATTAAAATGCCTTAAACTAAAATTCACAATTTTTATTGAAATTTTATAAAATTGATCTAAGTTGTAAACAATTATTAAAAAAATTCTTTTGTTTATTTTTTTTATAGGAAATTTTTTTAGTTTATTGAACGATACTATTCATTGTTTCTTTTTTGTCAGAGACTCGAAGTCGTTCAATAAAGCAAAACGTGTGGCGATGTTTACGTCTCTTTTGGGTAAAATTTTTTTTCTCTCTCTAAAGGATAGGACTTAGGAGTATAACAACCAGAGCAAAGCAACGTGAAGACAAGGTCTCCTTTTGCTAAACTAAAATTTGAAAAATATCTTTGGCATCTAGCATTTTAAAGTGAGAATTAGAATATGGGCCTACATCACTGTTTATAATATGGCTTGACTTACCATGAAACTTTGTTCTAAAGCTTTTTAGTGATCCATATTTAATTGTGTTTTAATAATCCAATATTTTCTAACAAGTACCCTATATTTTCCTATACATTTTCAGCTTTTCATATATATATATATATATATATATTTTAAATATATATTTTAAATTTAAACATACTTCTGCTATATTTCAGGAATTTCAATATTTTATCATATTTTACTTTAAAAACAATAATTGCAAATATGTTTTTTAACTTTGAAGTCTGAACTATATTTTAAGATATTGTATTTGTTTTTAATTAACAATAACAAGACTGATATCTTGATTGCGGTGTGTTTTGACAATTTTGTGTGTGATAAATTTGATAGTTACAACTTACAACTTATAATGGAGAGGTGGTGATTTTGAATCATGAACGACTCCTATGAAAACACTAGTACTTTTAATGATATTTTAAACTGCTATTAGGTTTCTCTCTTCTCTCTCTCTTTTTTTTTTTTTTTCTTTTTTTAAAGTCGTAAATAGTTATTAAAAAAAATTCTTTTGTTTATTTTTTTTATAAGAAATTTCTTTAATTTATGAACAGAGTTTAACTACAAAATTTGTTGTAACTTAAAGCTAATTGTTAACAAATCCACCGTTGAATTACATTTTCTTCTTATATCCTTCATACTTGCAAAATTTCTATGAAATTAAAGGTCAATAACTATGTCATCAATAAATTGTTTAAATTGTAAATTTTTGT
>JAOXJQ010000015.1:9818878-9830785 GCA_025762765.1 Quercus bicolor | reverse complement strand
ACATGGGAACACCATTAATTTCTTTGCTCCAAACAGCTCTAGTTATTTGCTTATGCTCCCTATTCCCTACTCCCTTAGTTGCTGCTTCCTTTTTGGTGCAAGAAACTTAGGATGATCTGTCTAGAAATCAAAGAACTTGAATGGCTTGGTGCCATAACTGATGACATTAAAAGCACAAACATAGTCTGAAACAACTGGCAAAATGAATCCAACCCCGGTATGGGGAAGACAGTCAAACCAATAACAATTAAAAAACACTCTTTAACATCCTGTCTAGAAAGTGATCATGCTTCCTTTTTGGACCAAGTGTATAGTGCATCAATGTAAGGATGATATCTAACACTTATAGCTCCTGAAATCCTTGACAAAACTCATCCTCAAACAACGAGGATTTCTAACCCCAAATCTCTCCCCCGCACCCCTTACATGGTTTAAAATCACCACCAAGCACCCAGGGCTTCTTACACACAAGACATTTCAGGTTACATAAATCAGATCATAATAGGCTTCTAGTATCTCCATTATTGGAGCCATAAATGAAAGAAGCAGAAAAAGACTGCCCCTTAACTATAGTGATTTCACAATGAAATACTTGATGAGAGCTATGGACAAATTTTACCTCAATAGTATCACGATTCCAACAAAACCAGATCTGCCTAGCTCATGGAAATCATAATTGTTAATGAATCCCCAATTAGGAACAATGCAATCTTTAATACATAAAGCCTTCTCAGCCTTAACCATTTCAATGGCACAAAAAACTAACAGAAGCTATCACTTCCTTCTGTTTATGCAATTATGCTTTGTACTTGAAGGATTAATTACACTTGTCTAATATTATTTTGATTGTTTTAGATTTATTGTTGACTATGTTTCTTATAAAAGTTGTGAAATTTTGTTTAAAAATGATTAAAATTTCTAAAAATATTTTTAGTTATCATTGCTATTAATCCAAATTTATTTTATTTATTATTAATTTAATTAATAATTAACTTAGTTTTGATGTCATCCCAGTTTAAATAACCTTTTTAAACTGGTTGTTTGGTCTGGTTTTAAAACATTGGCACCTGAGCCAAAGGAAGCAAAAGAAGTGGCATGTGAGTTTCTATAACATATAACAGAATAAAACAACATGGTAAATCTACTAAGGTTACCCAAATGCCTGCAATTATGTCAGAGTCAAGTGCTCTTAGGCTCCAAGAGGCTTATGTGCTTAAGTGCGCTCCAACACAGCCGATATATAAAGACTTAAAGACTCTGTGTGTTAATGGTTCAATTTTTTCCAAAGCAAGAGTTGGCCTAACATAGCATTTCAATATAAGTGAACTCATAGAAGGAATCCTTACTATTTATTTACACAAAGAATGCAATCACAAGCCTACGCACAATACAGGCCTGGGATTCACTTTTGAGTTTTGGCTTTTTTATATATTATGTGTTCATTGCTAATTTATTTGCTTATATTTGAGGATTAATTTTTTCAATGATGTAGCAAATGTTGGAGTTATGATTGAGTAGGTGTAGCAGATGTTAAAAGTTAAAACACTATGACTGTGAGATGGCCAAGACTTTTGACACCGACACACCTTTCTCAAATTATTCGGAACCAGAAAAACCCATTAACGGCACTTCAAATCTTCAAGGAAGCCAAATACAAGTACCCCAGTTACTGTCATAATGGTCCAGTCTATGCCACCATCATTGGCATCCTTGGAAATGCTGGTCAGATTTGTGAGATGAAAGAGGTGATTGATTGGATGAAAGAGGACTCATGTGAATGCAAGGATTCTGTCTTTGTTAATGCAATCAAAACCTATGCAAGAGCTGGATTGCTAGATGAAGCAATCTCTCTTTTTAAAAGAATTCCTCAGTTCAACTGCGTGAATAAGACAGAATCTTTCAATACCCTGTTGCAGATATTGGTCAATGAATCTAAGCTTGAAGCTGCTCATCATTTGTTCTTAGAGAGCTCTTATGGGTGGGAAGTGAAGTCTCGAATTAGATCTTTGAACTTGCTCATGGATGCTCTGTGCCAGAGGGGTCGTTCTGATCTTGCATTGCAAATCTTCTTAGAGATGAATTATCAAGGTTGCTATCCAAATAAGGAAAGCTATCGGATTCTAATGAAAGGATTGTGTAAAGACGGGAGGATGAATGAGGCCACGCATTTGTTGTATTCAATGTTTTGGAGGATCTCTCAGAAGGGTAGTGGTGAGGATATTGTAGTCTATAGAACCTTGTTATATGCTTTATGTGATAATCAGCAAGTTGAAAAGGCTGTGGAAATTCTTGGTAAGATTTTAAGGAAGGGGCTGAAGGCTCCTAAGCGCTGTTTCCAGCATCTTGATCTCAGTCAGTGTAGTAGTGGTGAAGATATAGAAGGCACCAAATGCTTGATTAATGAGGCCTTGATCAGAGGTGGGATTCCCAGTTTGGCTAGTTATAGTGCTATGGCTATTGATCTTTACAATGAAGGTAAGATTACTGAAGCTAACAAAGTTATCATTCAAATGAAAGAAAGAGGATTTAGGCCAACAAACATAATTTTTGAAGCCAAGGTTGCAGCATTGTGTAGGGGAGGGAATGTTGATGAGGCAGTGAAGGTAATTGAAGAGGAAATGGAAGGAAATTGTTTATCAAATGTTATGGCATATAATATTGTGCTGAAAGGATTGTGTAATGAGAGGAAATCAGTGCTTGCTGTTGGGTATTTGAAGAATATGGCTAAGAAATTGGGTTGCAATGCAGACAAGGAAACTTACAGCATTGTAATTGATGGGTTATGTTGTGAAAGTAGATATCTTGAAGCAAGTCACGTGTTGCAGGAGATGTTAATAAAATCATATTGGCCTTGTGTTGATACTTATAATATACTTATCAGGGGTCTTTGCTCTGTGGGCAGGCATTACGAAGCTGTTTTGTGGTTGGAGGAGATGATTAGCCAGGGTATGAAGCCAGAACTTTCTGTATGGAACTCGTTGGCAGCTTCTGTATGTTCCAACATGGCTGACATTGAGGTGTGCTCTCAGACATTTAATTAGATTATTAGATTCTGGTTGTTCATGTTGGAGAAGTCATAATGGTGTAACCATTTTTATAGTCATATTTTTCTTTCTCAATTGCGTAGTATCTGAACATAATGAGGAAGATTTTTCAGTTGAGAGATGCACAATCTGAAAAATTCATTTTTCATGAATAGAATTTGTCACACTGATATCTATTTTAGGCAGCAACTATTCACAGGCGTATTTTAGACAAATTTGATAGAAAGTTATTACTTAAAATTTGCACGACTCGTCAAACTCCTTTGGAAAAAATGGGATTCATCCAATGCTAGAGGTCTTAGGTTTTGGATCTCTGCCATTGCATTGCCAAAATAATAATAATAATAATAGTTATTATTATTATTTTATTTTGATAAGTAACATTTTTTTTTTTTATAAAAACAGATACCAAGTATATCGGGAGTGTACTCACGATGAAGTTCAATCAAACTCTCAAACTACAGTGCTTGAACGTATCTAAAAGAGTAAAACAAGGAGAAGAATGAAAAGCAACACTCCAATCTAACAAGATACAAAAGAAAGGCTTTAACTTCAAGGATAGACCGTTTGCATCCTCAAAACTTCTGGCATTCCGTTCTCACCAAAGACACCACAAGATGCAATGTGGCATAGAATTCCAAAAGGCTATATTTCTATGCCTTCCAAAAGAACCCTGCCAAGCTGTGAACATATCAATAATCCTCTTTGGCATAACCCATTAGAATCCAAATAAACAAAACCGTTGTCCACAGCTCATAGGCAATTGGACAATAAATATAAATATAAATATAAACATAGAGATTATAGATATGAGCAATTGTAAAGTTAGAATGAAATTGTGGAAAAAAACAAAATAGGCTAAAATGCATTTCACTCCAGAAGCTTGGGGTTGATTCTAAATTTGTCATTTGAGTTATTGTGGTTGTTAACCAAATAATAAATGAATACTTTCCATCATTTGTGAGACAGTGCGGCATCATTTTATCGAACGTGGTGTTTATGATTAATGTTTTGGTTCTTTCTTTGTTGAATTTAGATTTAAGAAGTGTTCTTTTTTGATAAGCTTTAATAAGTATACTTTTGCATGTGAATGGGTGCTGCTTTTAAGAAAAGGGCCGTGCTTTTTTTTTTTTGAGAATTTTGTAAGTTATGATCCGCTCTCTTTGTATTGCTTTAAATTTAAGCTCTTTGGTTGTTATTATTATTATTATTATTTTTTTTTTTGTGATGTTACAATGTGAAACTCGGAATCCTGTTTCTTTATGAAACTATGCTTTTGTACTTGAAGGATTAATTACACTTATCCTATTAGTTTGCTTATTTATGATTTAGTATTATGGCTTCTTTTTTTTCTTTCTTTTTTTTTTTTTTTCATCTTAAATCTCAATAAGTTTTGGCACCTAAGGGAAGTGACCTCTGCTTCATGAGGTTCAATTTTTTTCCAATATAAGTTGTGAAAGTATCTTTAAAGATTGTTTAAATTTCTTTAGGTATAGTTTTGGTCAACATGGCTAATTTTTACAAATTTATCCTATTTAAATTGTTATTAATTATTTGAACCCCATCCAACCTTAAAATCTTTTACCTTTGCAGTTTTTTGTTTGCTTTGGTTTTTAAAAAATTGACTCCCTAGCTAGTGGGGGTAAAGGAATTGGCTTGTGAGTTTTTATAACATATGGATTCATCCTTTATCTTTTTGCTTCTCTTATTTTTATTTGGTTCTTAAGAAGAAAAATAGGAACAAAGAATAAAAACCTAAAAGCTAAAAGCCAAGACAAACAAGCGGAAATTAAATGATATCAGAAAAGGTAGTACCAAGTGCATAAGGCACCAATTTTTGCAAGGTTTGGGAGAGGTTATTGGTAGGAAACCATACCTCCCACCCTTTGTTTTTTTTTGGTGAGGCTGACTCCCTAAAATCATATCAAAAAAAGGAGAAGATAAAATATAAGAGAGATTTTGGAAGGATTGGAAGAGTAAAATAAGCCAAGATATCTTGTCAATATCTGAAATTTTGGATACAATTTTTTATGTGAATTGTCACTTCCATACATTTTTGTATACTTATTTCAGAGCTTATGAACGGAGAACTTTCTTTGGACTTAAATTTAAGTTAGCAATTATTATAATAGTCATATTTACTATTGGAATGCTTATGTCTTCTGTGAAGATTTTCTACTTCGTAAAATTGAAGCTTATACAAAACTAACACATGCATATGGGCAGTCTGGTTAGGGGAAAACTATGCTGGTGTTAAATTACATTACTCACATCTTTCATGTATTCTGTTAAGGCCTCTAAATGAATATTTTATTGAAGACAGCAGTGCTGTAGTTTTGCTTCTGTCTAATCTCATAATTTGACATTCATTTTTGCTTCTGCTTATATACATCTATATATGCCACATTGTTTGCTTATTCCTTACATTTTAGTTTTGCTTTTTTTTCCCTATTCTTCAGCCCTAACATGTCTGTCTTTAGCCAGTGATATGAAATGCTGTGTGATGTATATACTATACTTTCTCAATGTCATTTCTGTAGCAAATTTTGCATCAAATGTCAAGCCTAAAGTCAATTTCAAAATTTCAAATTCTGCTTCAATTTAATCTATATACACAGATTAACAATATCCCTGGAAGCTGACAAGGCACCACCGATTGTTGAAACTTCGGCCTTTGACCTTTCCTATTTTGCATGTTGGATTGCACAATTAGCCTCTTCTTGCATGGCAAAGTGTCAAATGCAAGACTCCAAGCTCCATAAAGAAACTCCCTCAAACACTGCAGGTATTCTCAATTGCATGTCAAGTACAATCTGTCTTAATCCAATTGCATGAAGGGTCTTGGCTTTTGGTAAATAGTATACCTGATCGAAGTGGTTTCCAAAACAATTATTTTATGTTTCTTTAAAAAAAAGAAAAATGATAGTGTTTTAAAAAAAATTTTAATTTGTGAACTTCATGGGAGGTTGGTGTAATGTGCCAAAAGAAAACTCACAAGTTGATTTTCTTTTTCCCTCTTGCTAAAGACTCTTCTCTTATGGCACCTAAGAAGAAGCCTTCATCATCTTCAAACCGTAAAACCTCCAATTATGCTAGAACCAAATGATCATCCCTCATGCTGTTAAAACAAAGAAGATGATTGTCCTCCAAGCTCGACAGATTGCAATTGAATGCAATGTTGGGATAACTTTGACAACCAACATCTTTAAACACATGAAGGACCACTACAAAGAAGATTTTTTGATGACAAAAAGATTTCAGAAAAAATTATGTTTGGTTCCCGCCTTTGTTTCTGAAACACATCTGAAAAGCTTAGGGAAAAAAAAATCCACAAAAAATACAAATGAAATTTGATCAAGATGAATCAACGAAAAAAAAAGATTAATGAAATTTTGATTAAGATTATCTGAATAGAATCTCAAGAAGTTTTTATTATTATGTACCAAACTGTGGTACTCTTGAAACATTAAAAGCGGATACCTAGACAAAGAAACCTATTTTTACGGGGGTGAAAAAGAAACCTAGACAAGAATGTTGAGCGGATGATATCAACCCAAAGTCGATAATGTAGCAAAACAAACAAAATAATTGGTACACCAGCTAAAGCAATTATAACAGTTGGAAGCAATATCATTTCACTTTTAAAGACTAAAAAGCAGGTTGCACTGAAGGCTGCCACCATGCCTGCTATAGAGATGAAGAGTGTGGTGAGTCCCAACACCAACTTTGATGGTAATGACACTAGGAAATCCATTTCTGTGAAACGTGATGTGAGAATTGACAAGAAAATCAATATTGAAGAAGAAGAGGAGAACAGTGCTATTGCATCTGATATGAAAAATACCCTAAACCAAATACTTTTCAAGAGAATAGGGGTGCCTGTGTCCTGACTGCTACCACCTGGTACAGTGAAAGCTGTAGCGAAAACCACAGTCGTAATCAATGTTGCCACGATCATACAATAGTTTGCTGTATCCTTCATCCACTTTTCACCTTCTCTCCGTAGATTTTTATGTTTCTTTGTAAATAAATCCCCTGGTGTTAGCCCAGAACTCTTCATGTTCAGGTATGAAGGCGGCCCAATCTTTACTGTCTCCTACAGTTTTCCAGATGTAAATTGATAAATGCAATCAGAAAAAAGAAATTGAAATTGAGAAAACACCCACCTTAAACCACAACAACTCCTGTTGCATTTGAAGGGCTGCCCCTGATACAATATTTAGTCGACTTGAAGGTGCCAAATATCCGGCTAAGTGCAGGATATTTTTGTTTTTGTCATCAACATAGGTCAAAATTATTTCCTTGACTTCGGCAGTCTCATATATTAGATTGAATATACTCTCTTGCTGATTTAAAACAGCAATGTGAAATAAACTTCGATTTTGATTGTCTGCTATCCATATTATATCAGGATAAGAGCTAATAAGTATAGTTAGGAATTCAGCATTCCCAAATTTTGCAGCATCATAAAGTACAGTTGGAAAATCGTACGAGGATTGTCTGTCTTGGAATGGTTGAACCTCTTTTCAGAGGCGTTCAACCAATTGATAGGCCAAGGTCTTCATCAAAGCTTTCTTACAGATTCCTTTGAACCCTGTAATTTTTTTTTTTTTTGGGGTGGGGGAGTGGGGTGGGGTGGGTGGTGTGTGGGGGGATCAATTCAAAGATCTTTTAGTAAAAGAAAAGTATATTAATTCTATAATCTATGAAGATGGAAACCTCAAATACATTAATTTAGCATCCATAACAAGAAATTATATTGAGAGATTTGAAAAGATAAGACGTGATTTGTATACTAATTTTGGACCTTGGTTGGTATGGTTTGTTTTTGAATAATCCAATTCACTCTTAGTACATCTATTAAAGGATATCAAATAACACAACATCTAGTCCTACAAATGAAAAATCTGGTCCCATTATATTGAATTGATTGTTAAATCTTTTAAAGGATATTAGATGGAGTATTGCTGGAAAGGTATGGACTTAGAGTCATTTATGATGCTGCTAGTCATGTTGAAGCTAAGCTTGCATCTATGCTAAATGATAAAGTCTGGATTTGGAAGAGTGCAAGATCACATCAGTTGGTGGACATACAAAGTAAACTACATCCGGTTGAAATAAAGGAATAAGATAAAGCATTCTGGTCCTCAACTCCTAAGTTTGTGTGTGCTGAAACATGGAATGAGATTAGAGAAAAATGGATTAATGTGGATTGGTGGAAGGTACTGTGGTTAAATTTGTCTATTCCCAAGCACTCTTTCATAGGCTGGATGGTCATGTTAAACAGGATTCCAACCAAAGCCAGAATGATTCAATGGGGAATAAATGAAGACATCTTGTGTGGTTTCTGCAGGTTGCTACACTGAGGATAGAAATCATCTCTTTTTCAATGCTCTTTAACTAAAGGGGTATGGAAATCTATTATGAGCTTATGTTTACTCTCTAATCCTAAATTCAGTTGGTAGGATTTAGTTGATTGGACTATTGCTACAGCTCTCTATTTTTGTAGGTGGTGTACTTGGTGAGTGCAATTAGCTTTTACAAATTTGTAGTTGGTGGTGCTAAAAATAGCAATTTAGCTTTTTAGCACCACCAATACTAATGCTCTTAGGTGTTGTATTGGCATTTCTATTCTATTATTTTTTAATGAAATTATTGATTCTTTTGAAGTAAAAAAAAAATTGATTGCTATAATGGTAAGATAAGTAGTTTTGAATCTGAATAGTGAATTTTCTCTTAGCATCTCTTCTTGTGATGCCGATTCAGATTTAAGTAATTAAAAAATATATAAAATTTTAGGACTTGATAATGGATTCTAATTTGAAAAGCTATTAGATAACTATATCATAAGGGTCAATGCTAAAGCTATTACAAATTTTATTTCCAAAGACTTAAAACCGATGTTCCAATAAATGTAATTGGTGGGTTTTAGAAACATAATAAATAAATGCTTGACTAACATTTTATTAGACTTATGTAGTAAAATTTGTTCTATCCTAGCATCACTCATTTACTAGTCTAATTTCAAGCACAATGAGATTAAAAGATTCAAATTTAGGAGTTTTTTCTGGTTAGTTGTCCTGGTAATTTTGTGACTACTTTGTTTTCAAAAAAAAAAAAAAAAAAAAAAAAAAAAAAAAAAAAAAAAAAAAAAAAAAAAAACCTCTTACAATGCTCATATGTGCCTATAAAGGAAACAGGTACAAGTGCTGCAACATTTTAGACATTTTAAATTGACAATGGTTTACCTCATGAGAATTTCCAATGGTTTAAGGAAGTACATATCATCTAAAATTTAATGAGATTTAGCTACTTGTCATTCCAAGTTGATTTGAGCAAAGTTTTCATCAGATTGTGATCAATGTAATCTAAACACCTACTTGGTTAATGTTATATTTATGCAAATAAGGAAATTTGGGTTGGAGTCAAACTAACAGGAGTTTAGGCATCTTTTCCAGAGTGATAGATGACTTGTGCTGCCAATTGCAAAAGGTTTTCTGGCCAACTCAGGCAATGCTAAGGTTCGCTTGTTCGCAGTTTCCAAGGTTTCATCCTTGTCCAGAATTTTTAGTGCTAATCTGTCCATAAAAACAAATACATTTGATTACTGACAGAAGGTTTCTCCCCAATCAAAATCTGTGATTTCTTTTATTTATATATTTTTTATTAATTGCCTCAAACTCAATTATTGAGATGTAGACCATACCATACATATCATAGGCAATAGTAGCAACAAGGATCTCCATGCGTTCATCAAGAGTCAAATCTTTTAAAGGAGTCACAGAGAATAGATACGACACCATGTCTCTACGTCCCAGCAAAGCTGCTATGTGAAATGGTGTCCTTCCTTCATTACTGTGGATCAATGGCAGATGCGCGCTCTTTTTCACCATCTCCTTAGCAATTATCAGTAAGTTGTCCGTACGATGCACGGATAATGTTGTAATTTTTTATGTAAATTTGTTTTTGGAAAATATTATACATATATTATAACATATTTATTATAAAACTTTGTTAGTAATGAGTTCATCATAAAAAGAAACAATTATAAATTACATACATATATCTATTATAATTATTTTGATCAAGTAATGAGCAATAATTAAAACAACTTTGGATTAATATTGTATAGTAAAAGTTGATAAAAGCCTATGTTAATCTCACATTAGAAAATGAGTGTGAGTTAAAGAGATTTAAAGCCTGTGTTGTGTATCCAAGAGTTAGACCATTTTGAATATATACCACTGTAAGTTTTTTTAAAAAAACCTTCTCCTTCTCTTCCCATGTGTGTGTGTTAAAAATACTTAGTACTCTTAAAACAAAAAACAGTGGGTTAATCTTACATTGAAAAATGAGGTGAGTTAAAGAAGTTTAAAGCCTGTGTTGTGTATCCAAAAGTTAGGCCATTTTGGATATACATCACTATAAGTTTCTTTAAAAAAAACCTTCTCCCCCTCTCCCCATGTGTGTGTTAAAAATGCTTAGTATTTTCAAAACAAAAAACATTGGGTTAATCTCACATTGGAAAATGAGTGTGAGTTAAAGAGGTTTAAAGTCTATGTTGTGTATCCAAGAATTAGGCCATTTTGGATATACACCACTATAAGTTTCTTTAAATAACCTTCTCCCTCTCTCACCGTGTGTGTGTGTTAAAAATACTCAACATTCTAAAAAAAAAAAAAAAAATTGATAAAAGCATGTTAATTCATTCTATATTATTGATTTTTATTATGTGATGTAATAAAAAGCTTCATTACGAAATTTTTTTTTTTTTTTTTGTTTCTTCAATGCTTTGTTATTGTAGTATGACGCTTGTTATCATCATCAGTTTCTCCATCTTCAACATTTGAAGTTTAGTCTGTCCATATTTATTCAATTTTTGAGCTTTCATCACTTTTTTCTTTTGTTGCATGATTTGTGTTAATCACTAATGAATTGGCACCGGGAGATTCTTGATTGTATCTTACAAAGTTTGGAGTTTGTCACTAAGATTTTTCATAGGTATTTGCATTTATATTAAATTTCAATGATGTGACAGTTTTTTGTAAATGTTTTATTTTTTATTTTTGTTAATTTTGGAATATTGTAGCAAAAAGAATTATTATAGCATATTGGATTGTGTATATTTATTTTTTCTTCCATACCTTTTTGTCATTTGAATATATATATATATATAGTAGTTATAGCGAGATAATTATATTATAAATATTTGGAAAGTATGCAGTTAATGTGATTGCCTCTAACTTTGGGATAGAAAGATTTGTTTTTTCACATTTTGCACACCAAAATGATCCTGCTTGTGGTTTGACATTCCTTTCACAAAGTACGCACAAAATGTAATATCAACCCATTGTTGTATCAGTGTTACTTATTGTTGCAATACCCTAGCAGTTCACATCTTACAATGAACTTTGAAATTAATATGTATTATTTTTTAATATAAATAATATGATGTATTATTATTTTTTTTATGTAAATGATGAGTATAATTTGAAATGATTAACAAACCTATTTCGTAGGATCTCATTCAATGCATTTTATCTTTAGTATTGTCTTCATATTATTTAAAGATAAATCCTCTTATGAAAATTGTTTTGCATGTATTTTTGGTATTTTTTGTATAGGATCATGTTTTTTACCATTCTTATCATTGAATTTTTTTAAAAGAAAATATTAAGTTAATGGCATTTTGTGAGATAGTATATGCTATTTATTAGAATTTTTGTTATTATAAATTTTAGAAATATGCACTTGTCAATTATTTCAACAACCTCAAGGTTCTCAAGATATATATATATATATATATATATATATTTGTTGCATTGGTTGATGACTGAGAATTTGTTTGCATAAATTACATAGA
>JAOXJQ010000015.1:9722003-9752118 GCA_025762765.1 Quercus bicolor | reverse complement strand
TTGAAATGAATATTTTATTGCTGTGGGGGCTGACTAGTGTATTGTCTAATCTTGTAAAAATTCATGAGAAAACAGGAACAAAAAAAAAAAGGTTGCCAGTGGGGTAATGGTGGTCTAGTTGTGGTATTCATAAATTAAGTTGACATTCGTTATTGCTTGTGTCTTTCATATGTATATACAACAAATCTTTTGCTGATTGGAATTAATTGGCCTTTGGTACCAGTTCTGCTTTCTTCCTTAACTAGTTTGTACATTCAAATATAATGATTTGGTAGTGTCATGGAAGATATTTCCATATAATTTCTCAATTTTTTACGTATCTTATAAATGTTTCATATTGTTTTTGGCTAACATTTGACATGTTATGATGTACTTTATGAGTTTTAGAAAACACTCGTAGGTTTGCACCTCAAGTGATTGATGAAATCCCTATGCAAATGTACTTCAATATTGTATGTACAATGTACTTAAAAAGATCTCTGTCTGACTTGACATATTTGTAGGAGTTCAGGTAACCTTATTAGAGCCACCTGTTATTTTGTTTTTTCCCATATATAAAGATACAAAGGCTCTGCAGGTTAATGGTTCTATATTATGCCAAAGCAAGAGCTGGCCTAAGATAAAAATTCAATATTAGTGAACTCATGCAAGGAATTCTTATTATTTATTTACACAAAGAATGCGATCATAAGCCTACACACAATAAATGCCCAACATTTGTTTTTGAGTTTTGGATTTTTTTATATATCATGTGTTCATGCAGATTAATAAATTTGCTGTTCAGTGCTGATTTATTTGCTCATCTTTCAGGACTCATTGTTTTAGTATAATTGTGTAGATGTTAAAACACCATGATTGTGAGATGGCCAAGACTTTTGACACCAATGCACCTTTCTCAAATTATGCGAACCAAAAAATCCCATCAAAAGCATTCCAAATCTTCATGGAAGCCAAATATAAGTACCCCAATTACGTTCATAATGGTCCAGTCTAGCCACCATTATTAGAATCATAGGAAATGCAGGCCGGATTTGTGAGATGAAAGAAGATTCGTGTCAATGCAAAGATTTAGTCTTTGTTATTGCAATCAAAACCTATGCGAGAGCTGGATTGCTAGATGAGCAGTCTCTCTTTCCAAAAGCATACCTCATTTCAATTGCATGAACAGGACAAAATCTCTCAATCCCCAGCTGTATATATTGGTCAATGAAACTAAGATTGTAGCCACTCATCGTTTGTTCTTAAGAAAGCTCTCATGGGTGGGAAGTAAAGTCTCGGATTCGGTCCTTGGACTTGCTCATGGATGCTCTGTACCAGAGGGGTCGTCCTGATCTTGCATTGCAAGTCTTCCTAGAGATGAATTATCAAAGTTGCTATCCAAATAAGAAAAACTATTGGATTCTAATGAAAGGGTTGTGTGAAGATGGGAGGTTGAATGAGGCCACCCATTTGTTGTATTCAATTTTTTGGAGGATCTCTCAGAAGGGTATTGATGAGGATATTGTAGTCTATAGAACCTTGTTACATGGTTTTATGTGTTAATCGGCAAGTTGAAAAGGCTGTGGAAATTCTTGGCAAGATTTTAAGGAAGGGGCTGAAGGCTCCTAAGCAATGTTTCCACCATCTTGATCTTACCTTCATTCTAAACATCAATAGCCATAGCACTATAACCAACCAAACTGGGAAAAGGTTGGGTTGCAATGCAGACAAGGAAACTTACAGCATTTTAATTGATGGGTTATGTCGCAAAATTAGATATCTTCCAATTGAAGCAAGTCAAGTGTTGCAGGAGATGTTAATATAGCAAATCATCTTGGCCTTGTGTTGATACTTATAGTATAAACATCAGGGATCTTTGCTCCACGGGTATGCAATACGAAGGTGTTTTGTGGTTGGCGGAGACGATTAGCCAGGGTATGAAGCCAGAACTTTTCTGTATGGAACTCATTGGTAGCAGCTGTATGTTCCAACTTGGCTGACATTGAGGTGTCCTCTCAGACATTTAATTAGATTATTAGATCCTGGTTGTTCATGTTGGAGTAGTCATAATGGGGTAAACATTTTTATAGTCATATTTTTCTTTTGTCAATTGCATGGTATCTGTTCAAGTGAAAATATTGCATGGTATCTGAACACAACGAGGAAGAGTTGTCAATTGAGTTATACACAATTAGAAAATTTCATTATTCATGAAAAGAATTTGTCTCAATGATAAATATTTTGGGCAGCAACTATTCTCACCTGAAGCTTATGGCCTTATACAAGGAACTGCTTAGTGAGATATTGTAAGGAAGCCTCTTGCTGGATCTTAGGTGTATTTTAGACAAATTTGATAGAGAATCGGGATTCATACATGAAAAGAATTTGTCTCAATGAAAAGTATAAAATATATTAATGTCTTAAACTCTTTGGGAATGATTGGGACTCATCCAATGCTAGAGGTCTTAGGACTTGGATCTCTTCCATTTGCCAAAATTGTAATAATAATAATAATAATAGAAATTGTAGATTTGAGCAAGGAAGAAGTTTAGCTCCGAGTCCAAACATGTTTGAGCATGAAACAAATTAGGCTAAAATGCATTTTACACCTTCTCTAAAGTTTGGGGTTGATTCTAAATTGGTCATTTGAGTTATTTTGGTGGTTAACTAACTGTAATAACGAATATTGACCATCATGTTTGAGCCTGTGCGGCATCATTTTATCCATAACTGGGGTAAAAAACCCCTCCTTCAAACTCATTGATTCTCTTTTCTTTTTATCCCTTTTTGATCCCTCTAAATCCCATTTTCTTTCTTAATCTAGGCATTCCACAAATGAGAATTGAAAAAAAATAATATATAATGAAGATTTTGAATTGGTGGCTGAGGGAAGTGTCTGATGTGTATGCTGAAATTTTGAAGATTTTTAGGTCAATTTGGAATTTCAAAAGCCTAAATTAAGCAAAAATACAATACATTTAGAAGAGTAAGTTTGACTTTGGAGTTGATCTTTCTTTCCAAAAAACAGAGATGCGTCTCCAGAAAGTTTTTGGTTGGGTGTTTTCTGTTCTCAATGTTCTGAAATTCAAAATTGAAAAACAAGTTTTTTGAGAACTGCTGAAAGGTGTTTTCAATTGTTCTCTACTCTTTTGTTCTTGAAATCAGTCAAAATCACAGAATAAAGTTTCAATAATGGTAAAAGGCAAATATTCGGCCATTTTATTTTAACCAAATCCAATAACCTTTTCATCCCTGATCTCTTCTGCTACCGAAAGCCAAAATGGTGCTCGACTTGGTTGGTTCATAACGTTTTACCATCGGCAAAGCTGGATTTGGCTTTTTGCACCTTGACGCAAACACCCATTCGTGATTCATTCAAAGGCAACCAAAACCATCTGTCTCTTTAACATATGAAGTACACCCACAAACATCCAGCCATCTTCTTGATAGTGGATATTATGAGATAGGGATTGAGGACATGGGAGGGGAAGAGGAGGGGCCGCATGTCGAGTCAAGTCGCCATATATTTGTCACATGGGGATCATAATTTGACTTCCTACCATCATTCTAAAAACAGGCTTGTGTAGTGTGATGTCGAAAGCCATAAAATATTTGAGTGTGTCTTTATCATCACCAATTGGTTTTGAGGTGGAATAACACAACTCACAGTCCGACAAATGATATCATAGCTAAGGCTATGATTGAGTCACGGGAGTGTTAGTCTGAGGGTAGGATTGTTGGGAAACCACAATTTAATTCCTTACGATCACTCTAAAAACAAGTCTACATGGTGTGATGTCGAAGACCATAAAAGATTTGAGTGTATTTTCCTTATCAACAATTGATTTTGAGGTAGAATGACACAGCTCACGGTCCAACAAAAACCAACACTCACAAGTTGCTTTTCTACTTCTCTCTTGCTGAAGACTCTTCTCCCACGGCAAGTAAGTAAAAGCCATCATCCTCTACAAACCCTAAAACCTCCAATTATGCTAGAACCACACAATCATCCTTCATGCCTGTTAAAACACAGAAGACAGATGTCCTCTAAGCTCTAGACTTCGCAAATGAATGCAATATTCCGAAAACTTTGACAACCAGCATGTTTAACCATATGAAGGACCAACACAACGAAGGCCCTTCAAAGATAGCTTTTCTCCTTACAGACATGAGAAGGAGAAGAGCTGAAGAGGGCTTTGATTTGTTGTAGTTGTTTTATTGGCTATATTTAGTGCATCAGTTGCACAGTTTTAAACTTTATGTGGACATTTTAAATAGGCGATTCTTCATGGTGGATATTTGTAATATGAACTTTGTACTAACATTTAATACTAGTAGTACTCGTAAATTGATTATATAACCAAGAGAAGTTTTATTAGGGACACAGACAATGTGAATATTCCAACTTTAGTTCATACTCCTAATTATTGAATTATTTAAAAAAGGAAAAGAAAAAAAAGATTAGTTGGCAATGAAATATTTGCGCATGAAAGACATTAATTAAAATGTGAGGTTGTGAGTATTATTATAAATTAACCAAGTTCTTTATGAACTACTCAAGCCTAACTTGAGGAAAAAAAAATTGTTTATGTTCATTTATTTGGTAAACAACCCAAGTTTATTCCACATTGGTTGTGTGTGTCTAGTGTTTACTATTTATAACCATAGTCTACAATTACAAAGGTTAAACCCTTTTGTAGTTGTACTCTGGTTATGTAATGTATTATAAACCTAGTCTAAAACATTAATATTACTATTTTCGTGTGCATTCTAGTAAGTATTACTGTTTACTAAAAAAAATAGGAATGTTTATCTCATATTGGTTGTTAGCCCATTTTGTAGTTGTACTCTGATTATGTAATGTATTATAAATCCAATTTAAAATATTAATATTACTATTTTTGTGTGTGTTCTTATAAGTATTACTATTTACTATAAAAAAAAAAAAATAGGGATGTTTATTCTACATTAGTTGTATGTGTCTAGTGTTTACTGTTTATAACCCCAGTCTATAACTACAAAAGTTGGGCCCTTTTGTAGTTGTACTCTGGTTATGTAATGTATTATAAATCTGGTTTAAAACACTAATATTACTATTTTCGTATGTGTTTTAATAAGTATTACTATTTACTAAAAAAAAATCTTTTTTTTAAGTGAAATTTTGACGTTTTGGTAGGTTGATTTGGCCAAAAAAAAAAGAAAAGAAAAAGAAAACATATCAGCATGTTAGTGTGTCACTTAACAACCAAAACTAACAGAGAATGAAGTTTTGTTAATAGAACCAAATTTCAAGGTGTAAAATTCTATTTCTCAAATGTCAGTGTAAAATTCAAACAATCCCAAACTTTAGAGGTGTAATTTGTAACTTATCTAAACATAAATTCACATTCACACTTCATGTTAACTTTATGAGCAAAAGGACAATAAATTGAACATTTCCAAACCCAAACATGAGTTTGTTCTTGATTCCTTTCTTCAACCCTTATTATCTTTCTTTTGCACCTTGTCCAATAAAGCATTGATGAGGCAGGTTACTCGATTGGAATTTCCATTTGCTAAGGATCATGTGTGTTTTGAAAGTTGACTAACTGGTAATTTCAACATTTATAGATAAACGGACCATCCAATCAACTAACTAATTAAAATCATGGTATTTTACTTGAGGAAATGTTATCGAATACCTTAAGAGTATTGATTTAAAAAATATTTTTAGAAACATTTCATGAAAGAAAAAAAAAATTGTAATTGAATTTTTTTTACAGCTTTTTAAAAAAATATATTTCCAATGAGAGTGTTATCAAAACTTTCATAGAATGGTCTACTAACAAATGTCTTGAGTATACTTGTTAACCAAACACATTACCATATGATGATGCAATGAATTGTTAGTGGGTCGATCATCCAGACGCACAATGGTAAGGGGATACCTGAAGAATGAAGAATGAAGAACCTACAGAGTGCACTAGTGTGGTGTTGGCCAAAGACTCTCAAAATTAAGGTTAAGTCAGTGACATAATGATTTTTAATAACTCCAAAAGTATGAGAGCTAGGAAATTCTATGTATATAGGAGAAGAGGAGGCTTGATGCTTATAAAGTGATATAAAACTGACCAAACTTCTGTGAATGAAGATTCTTCCCTAATAGGAAGTGTGGTGGAGTTAATGTCCTGAGATTTTCAAGTCTAACTTCCCATATTTGGAAGATATGAATATGTAGAAGGATATTTGGACATGGTGTGCAAGTTATTTTGTTATGGAGATAGTTGAGTGGAGAACATGTAAAATATACGGTTTGTTCGTCATCATGGTGCATTGGACGAATAGGTGTTGGTCAAATCACTACAAACTGTTAAGAATATAAAGTGAGAGAGAGAAAGACTGAATAGTCTGCATATTCTGTGTAAATAACACTGTACAATAGAGAGCCTTATATAGGCTAAGTATGTGTGAAGTACAAGTAATATGAGTGTACTACAAGTACAGTATACTGGGCTAAGCCTGATAGACTAGACTAAACTAAGCTATATACTAACACCCCCCCCTCTCAAACTCATGGTGGCAAGGAGGAAACCAATTGGAGTTTGGATATCAGATCTAAAAAACGACCAGGTGGGTGAGTTTTGGTGAAGATATTAGCACGTTAGACGGTAAAGGAGATGGAGAATAACTTGAGATTGCCTTTTTTGAGATGTTGGCGAGTAATGTGATAGTCAATCTCAATGTGCTTGGTGCGTTCATGGAAGACATCATTATGAGCAATGTAGATAGTATTATGATTATCACAATAAAGAGGAGTGATAGTAGGCTATGAAGCATCCATGTCAGCGAAAGGCCATCGACACCAAACAAGCTCGCAGGTGGTATCACCAAGAGCACGATACTCAGCCTCAGTATAGGAACAGTAAACCATGTCCTGCTTCTTGCTACACCATGAGACAAGAGAAGTACCCAATAGGAAACAAAAACTTGTGATGGAGCATCGATTAGTCGGATCACCTGCCTAATCCACATCTGAATAAGCATGGAGCTCGAGAGAAGACCGAGAGAAGTAGTGAAGACCATGATAAAGTGAGCAATTGACGTATCGAAGAATCCGAAGAACAACAGCATAGTGGACAAAACGAGGGGCATCCATGAACTTACTAACCATACTCACAGCATGTGAAATATCCGGGCTAGTGATAGTGAGATAGACCAGACTACCAACTAGCTGACAATAACAAGTAGCATCTGATATAGGTTCACCATCCAAGGGTGTGAGCTTGGTATTGTATTCCAAGGGAGTGGAAATAGTTTTGTTGTTTGTGATACCACCCTTGGAGAGAAGGTTAGAAGCATATTTAACTTGGGATAGATAGTATCTATCAGAGGATGAGGTAACCTTAAGCCCAAGAAAATAGCTGAGAGTGCCCAAATCTTTCATCTCAAAATGCTGACTGAGGAGGTGTTGAAGAAAGCAGGTACTTGCAAAATCATCTCAAGTATTAATCATGTCATCAACATAAAAAAGAATAAGAGTGATACTAGCAGAGGATCTTCGAACGAATAGAGCAGTATCATAAGGACTCGAAGTGAAACCCTACTGAGTAACAACTGAGCTAAACTTTTCAAACCAAGCTCAAGGAGCCTGCTTGAGGCCATAAAGAGCACGACGAAGGTGACAAACTTGACGGCTTGAGTGACTATAACCAAGGGGTGGTTACATGTACCCTTCTTCTCAGAGGTCTCCATTGAAGAAAACATTTTTCACATCCATCTGATAAAGAGGCTAATGATGAACAGCCGCAACAGCAATGAGACATCTAACAGATGTAAGGCGAGCAATAGAAGCAAATGTTTCCTCGTAGTAAATGCTATATTCCTAAATAAAGCCTTTGGCAATGAGGCAAGCCTTGTATCATTCAACAGATCCATCAGCCTCGGTCTTGATTTATAGACCCACCTACAACCTACTATAAACTAACTAGGAGGCAAATCAACCATATCCCAAGTGTGATTTTTGTGAAGAGCATCTTGTTCTTTGGACATAGGTTGCTGCCAAAAAGGGTCAGTATGAGCCTCACGATAGTTGTGAGGATCATAGAGGGTGGCAAGAGCAAAAGAGCAGTGATAATCAGTGAGAAAGGAGGAGGAACGCTTATCCAAGTAAAGCAACGAAAGTCAGGGCCAACAAGAGGCTCAGGAGACGATGGTGCCATAAGATCCAAGACAGGCAGGTCATTAACAATTGGAGACTCTGAGGAAGAGGACATAGGAAACTATTGAAGACTCGTAAAAGGATGATGTTCCTAGAACTCAACGTGACGGGAGACACGAAGGCGATGAGTGATAGGGTCATAGCAATGAAAACCCTTTTGGGAAACACCATAGCCAAGGAAGCAACAGAGACGAGCACAAGGTTGGAGTTTTGTTCGTTCATGAGGAGGAAGAGTGACAAAACAAACACAACCAAAAACCCAAAGAGATGAATAGTTAGGGGTTCGACCATAAAGGAGCTCAAAGGGTGATTTGTTGTGTGTGGTCGGTGAAGGTACACGATTAATGATGTAAATAGCAATGAGTGCTACCTCACCCCAAAAGTGCTCAAGAAAAGAGGCAAAAATGAGAAGGGTGCGGACAACATCAAGAATGTGACGGTGTTTTCATTTTGCACGATCATTTTTTTGAGAGGTATAAGGACAAGACCCGTGGGGGGAGTACATTTGTTATCTAAGAAGGAGAAGAAAGATTTAATATTATATTCTTGAGCATTATCTGACCGAAAGATCTTAACGGTGCGGTTGAACTATGTTTCAATCATTTTATGAAATGTTTGGTAAATGGACACAAGTTCAGACATATGGTGAAGCAGATAAATCCAGGTATATCGAGAAAAATCATCCACAAATATGAAAAAATATTGAGATCTCCCTTCAGTGGGAACTGATGCCGGACCCTAAATATCAAAATGTATAAGATCAAAAGGTGCAAAAGAAAAAAAGTCACTATTATTAAAGGGAAATTTTGTTTGTTTGCCAAAATTACAGGAAGTACAATCAAAATTTTGAAACTAAATTGAACCTAAATGACCTTGAAAAGCTAACAACAAAAGACAAGATAAAGATGAATGACCAAGACGAGCATGCCATAATTCAAGCAAAAGGGTGGTAGTAGTAGCAGCAATAAAGACAACTTGTAAAGGAATTTTCAAGTCATGAACCTCAAACATGCGTTCAACCTTACGGCATGTCCTAGGCATTTAACCCATCTAGGGATCTTGCACATCCACACCATGAATAGTAAAGAGAATATCTACTCCTAATTCACAGAGTTGACCAACAAAAAGCAAATTGAGGGACAATTTTGGAATATGAAAAGTGTCACTAGGGATAAACTAATAGTAGAGATTGTTCCTTTATGATTAACAGGTATAGAAGTTCCATCAGTAGCATAAATAGAGATAGGATGTGCTAAGGGTGCCTTATCAGAGAATTACTATTCATTAGGGGTTATATGGTAACAACATACAGTACCAAAAAACCAAGAATGGTTACCTAAAGTGACAGAAAGGGCAATGGAAGTTCAGGATAAAACCTGTTGAACTACTACCTCAATATCAGCTGTAGTAAGTGAGAAAGTTAAAGATGGACCTGTAGGAATCGATGAATCTGAGGGACACATAGCAATTGCCCTAGAAGGAGCTTTATTCTGCTCTTACATGAATTTTTACAATTTGTGACAGGCAGAGATGTCATGGCCCTTGGCACGACAAAACTTGCAGCGAGTACCTTTCAAAGACTAGGAGGAGGGATGCCTAAAGGTTAAGCATGGAGGGCAGTGATTATAGCAATGGAAGGCTGTAGGGAAGAGAGGACATAGCCAACACATGGTCAGAGGATGACATGTGATAAGTAGGCTAACGATTTTTCTCACAAATGAGCTCCTTATCAGCAGCATCAAGAGAAGGAGTAGGAGAACGGCTAAGCAGAGAAGTCCTAATAGGCTCAAAATCCTCACGTAAACTCATCATGAAATACATAAATTGACGATAGTCCCGATATTTGGCAAAGAGCTCAATGTCCTTAAGATATCATAACGAAGGATCTATAGCACAAAGTTGTTCCCACATAGAGGAAGTCTGAGAATAATAATTATAAATAGACTGACCTGTCTCTTGGCACATTTGGTAAAGTTTTGATTCAATGTGAAACTTCAGGCTTGAATCATTAGTGCAATTGTACCGATTGGACATAAATATCCAAGCAACCACAACAGTACCAAGACGAGGAAGAAGACTATAAATGGAAGGTACATAGTTATTGATAAACCAAGATAAGATCTTAGTCTGAATACTTTCTCGTTCCTCTAGGCTTGCTTCATAATCATCCTCTACAACAGTAGTCTTGGAGATATCGGCATCAATTGCAACTTTGGACTTAGGCATTAGCACTGTCTTGGGAATCGAACCAGTTACATGACGCCACAATTACGACCCTTGAGAAAGATAGTCATATTCAGAGACCATGCAAGGTAGTAGGACCATCTAGGATAATAGTGATAGCACGTACAATGTCTAATTCATTTTCTTGAGCCATAATGAAGAAAATGACCAAAAAGAGGGATTTAGAGACCTTAAATGAAGAAACGGAACCCAAAAACAGAATCTACATGAAAAACTGAGCAAGATAGGTCCTGTTTTAAATTTTTTTACTTTTGGTCAAAAGTCAACGGTCAACTATAGAAAAGTCAACGGCTGATGTGTGCTGACGTAAGTTAATGACGCGAGGTGCTGATGTAAGCTGATGATGCCGACGTTGACATGTGCAGGATGACGTCACCCTAGGGCTAATGTAGAGTGACACTAACAGGCTCAAGCACATGGAGCACGTGAAGGCGCATGACGATGCTCTGACCGGTGCGTGTAGCGTGTGTGAGCTACTGCTAGCGCATGGAGCACATGTTCAACAGTTAGAAGCTTCAGGCAATGCATGTGGGTGAATGTCTGGTCCTTTCTAGCTGTCCTTGGTTAGGTTTTGCTCAGGATTGGCTGTTTTGTCATGCTATGCCTTTACTTTGGCAATTTGATGAATAGAACGATGAGATTCGAGAGTTGCAGGGACTGTGGATATGATGGCGGTAATTTGCTTCTGACAGTGGCTATTGGATGAAGGCGAGGGTAGCAGAAGAGCGTCGAAGATGACTACAGGAACTAGAATTTCAAAGTATTGACTCTAATACCGTATTAAGAATATAAAGTGAGAGAGAGAAAGACTGAATAGTTTGTATATTCTATGTAAATATCACTGTACAATAGAGAGCCTTATATAAGTTAAATATGTGTAAAGTACAAGTAATATGAGTGTACTACAAGTACAGTATACTGGGCTAAGCCCGATGGGCTAGACTAAACTAAGCTATATACTAACATAGACTTTGCCAATTGCAAGTACCAGTTGGTCCTCTTGTGCTTGACGATCCCATGATGCCTAACGATTCTAGAATGTTGGGTTTATTTTGTGGCCAAATACCATCTTTGGCGGAAATATTTGGCGATCTACCACTATTTGTGAAATAATTAGAGATTTCCTACTTTTTTGAAACTCGAGTTTGCTGTGTAACTTGAGTTCCATGACAAATAACCACAAATTTTTTTATGTAACTCAAGTTCTAGGAACTTGAGCTCCATAAAAAATAGCACGGCAAACTTGAAAGTTATTTTTTCAAAGAACTTGAGTTCCTGGAACTCGAGTTACATGGAAAACTCAAGTTTCACAAATTCAAGTTTCAAAAGAATAATAGATCTCTAAATATTTTCAAAACAGTGGTAGGTTACCAAATATTTTGGCCATCTTGGCCCTTATTTTGTAATGGTGTAAATATTCCCTATCATTGTATATCTTGGAGTTTAAGGAGTTCCTTCTTAAAGCATGCCTGGAGAAGGATGTAGTAGATTACTTGAAATTATCTTTGGGATTGCATGCACAGAATGTGCATCCCTCCTAGCCTCTCAGCATGTGGCGAATCTTTCTCACCTGCTTTTTCCACCTCTTTCTGATGCCCTCTTTGATGAAGTCTCATGGGATACAGAAGATGAGGTTAGATGATGACATTTGTGGATAGATAAGCATGATAAATGTCTGCTTCTTCAGCAGCTGATAGTAGCACCTTTATTAAACTTTGCTCTTGTTTTGTCTTTTGAAGCCCTCGGAGAAGCTTAGGAATTCCTTTCACTTTAAGTTTTATTTACTTGTGAGTAAAATTTACAACGTACAGTGTGGGAGCATCTGCAAAATATTTAGGAGATGCGTTTCAGTCCAACATTTTATTGTTGTTGACATGGACCTTTTCTACGACTTGTCATATGTGGGTCTCACGTTGTTGCTTTTGTGAATATTTTGGTGCAAACACAAAGAAGGTTCTTCGAAGACAAATTTCCGTTTTCTATTTGGGTCCTGCCTCTGTTTCTTAAACACATTCACACAATCCTAAAATCCTTTAATTTCACTTAGTACAGTAACTAAAAAGCTTAGAGAAAAAACGTATAGTACAAATGAATTTAATCAAGATGAATAATAACAATTAAAATAAAAGAGACTAATAAAGTTTGTTTAAGATTATTGAAACACAATCTCAAAGAAACGAATTTATTGCTATGTACCAAACAGTGGTACTATTGAAATATCAAAAGTGGATACTTGGAGTCACTTTGACAACCACAAACAATATGCCCAGTTGGCATCATTGAATCACTAAAAGAGCTTGTTTTTACGTCGCCGAAAAAGAAACATAGACAAGCATATAGAGCGGATGATATCAGTCCACAGTTTATAATGTAGAAAAATAAACAAAATAATTGGGACACCAGCCAAAGAAATTATAACAATTGGAAACCGCACCATTTTGCTTTTATAGACCAAAAAGCAGGTTGCGCTGAATGATATCAGCATGCCTGCTATGGAGATGAAGAGTGTGGTGAGTCCCAACACCAACTTTGATGGTAATGACACGAGGAAATCCATTTCCGTGAAACGTGATGTGAGAATTGACAAGAAAATTAATATAGAAGATGAAGAGGACAACAGTGCTATTGCATCTGATATGAAAAATACCGTAAACCAAATACTTTCCAAAAGAATAGGGATCCCTGTTTCTTGATTGCTGCCACCGGGTACAGTAAAAGCTGCAGTGAAAACCACTGTAGTAATCAATGTTGCCACAATCATGCAATTGTTTGCAGTATCCTTCATCCACTCTTTACCTTCTTTTTGTAGATGTTCATGTTTCTCTGTAAATATATCCCCAGGTGTTTGGCCTTTAGAATTCTTCATGTTCAGGTATAAAGGAGGCACAATCTTTTCTACCTCCTACAGTTTTTGAGGTGTGAATTGGTAAGTGTGATACGTATATATTTGTGCAACCAAAAAAACGAAGAAGAAAAATTGAAATAAGTACTTTGATTCTATTACACTCATGAATGCATATCATCCATACATATCTCCTATTTCACATTTTAAACGTAGACATTAACAAAAAATTGTATATATCGTGTGTGAAATTATTGACATTGTATGTTGGAATGTACAATCAATATGAAGCAATATTTTCTGTTGAAATGATACAAACACTAACCTTAAACCACAGCAGCTCCCGTTGCATTTGAAGGGCTGCTCCGGATACTATATTTAATCGCCTTGGAGGTGCCAATTCTCCAGCTAAGTGCAAGATATTTTGTTTAGAACCATCAACATAGGTTAAAATTATTTCCTTGGCAGCAACGGTCTCATAAATTAGATTGAAGACACTCTCTTGCCGATTTTTAACAGCAATGTGAAGTAAACTTCGACGGTGATTGTCTATTGTCCATATAATATTAGGATAAGAACCAATAAGTATATCAAGAAATTCAGTATTCCCAAATTCTACAGCATCAAAAAGTAGAGTGCGAACAATGTACGACAACTGTTTGTCTTCGAATAGTTTAACCTCTCTTGAGACGCGGGCAACCAATTCATGGACTAATTCCTGCATAAAAGCTATGAACCCCGGAAATTGGGGGAAAAAATAAATTCAAGGATCATTTAGTTAAAAAGAAATATTAATTATATAATCTGTGAAGATAGAAACCTAAGGTACGTACAGTAACATCCATATTAATATTGAAAGATATGACAAGAAAAGGACAAAGGTAATTAACGCAATAAATGTGACTATTTGGCCAAGGGTTGTGTAGTAAAACCAAAATTTTCAATTTTCAATCTTCAAGTTTAGGATTTTTTTTTTTCCCCCCTGATTTGTTGTGCTAATTGTATTACTACCTTATTTTCAAATAACAAAAAGAATGAATAATAAATAAAATATCTATACATGTGAAGAAATCCTACCTTCCAAACACACACCTCCTTCACCAGGGGCGGTTCTACATAGTATCTAGGGTAGTCATAAGACCACCTTGACTTGGAAAAATTATTATTATTATAATAAATTTTAAAAAATATATGATTTTTTTTTTATCTTTAAAAAAATTTTGTGACTACCCTAAATTTTTTTAGGCCCAACATAATTAAACTTTGGACAAAGTTTGATAACAAACTTAATTGTAGTCTTGTAAACTAATGTTATGACTTTACTCAATATTTTATTATTGGGTGTGAATTTTGATAAATCCACTATTGGATTACATTTTCTTCTTATATCTTCTATAATTGCAAAATTTCAAGAAAATCAAAGATCAATAACTATGTCATTAATTAAATGTTTAAATTTCAATTTTTTGTAATCTAAAATTATACATGAAAAATAAGTTTATGAATTGCATCATAAATAATATCCGATTGACATAAAATTTGACATATATTTTAAGAACATAAAGAACATGCAATTCAATTGTTAGATTTTAAAAATATGTAGCTATATTAATTTGCTTAGTGAGAGTTGTAGACTAAAACTACAACTAAGTTTCTAGCCAAAATTTGATTTGGTCCCCTTAACAATATATAAGGCCTTTACCAACAAAAAAAAGACGTAAGTGCACTTTTAGTCCCTACATTTTGACCTTTTTCTATTTCAGTCCCTATATTTTAATTTTACCACTTTTAATCCCTAAAACCAATTAACGCAGGATATTTAAGTCCTTGAAGTACTATTCCGTCAGCCAACTAATAGAGAAACTGACCTGAGCATTAAAATATTATTAAAAAAATTATTTAACATTTTTTAAATGCCAAAATTTAAAAAAAAAAATTAACTACTAAATTTTAATTAAAAAAATAAAAAAATTATTTCTTTCAAACAAAAAAATTTACTTTCTTTTAATTAAAATTAATTTTTTTATTCCAAAATTTTTTTTTTCCAGAAGAACATATTCTTTTTTTTTCCAGAAGAACATATTCTTTTTTTTATGAACTCAGAAGAACATATTCATGTTATTTATGTTCTTTCCCATATATGATTCATATTCTTACCAAACACTAAAAACACAAACTCAAATTTAAACATTAACACAAGATCACAAACACAAAGAACACAATAACAAACATAAACCAATTAAAAAGAGTAATTAAATTTTTTTTCTTTTCATTATTTTCGGAAGAACAAAGTAACATGTTCTTCATGTTCTTCGGGTTGCCCAGAAAATTAAAAATGCAAAAATTCATTCAAAATCCCTTTCCTCCACTGAATCCTCCAACAAATCAAACCCATAAACCCAGAAAAATAATAAAATCCACATGAAAAAAAAAAACCTAGAAATTTAACATGAACACAGCAGCAACCCGAAACCACCAAATCCAATCAAATCTCATCCACCCCTTTTTTCACTCTCATCCACTTCTCTTTTTTCTCTCTAGACCATTCCCCAAAATCAAATCTCTCTATCTCTCTCTCTCTCCAAACCCAATCACTCTCTCTCTCTCTGTGGTGAGACCCAAAATCGATTTGCAAATGCCGCCTCCGAACAACAAATCGATGATGATGAACAGCAGGCCAGGAAGAATCAGCGGCGACTCCGACGAATTGGAGACGCCATTGAACAATCTCTGGGTCAATAACCTAGCCAACGACGTTACGGACTCAGATCTCATGGATCTCTTTGCCCAGTACGGTGCGCTCGATAGCGTCACCTTCTACTCTTCTCGCAGCTACGCTTTCGTCTTCTTCAAGCAAATCGAAGTCGCTAAGGCCGCCAAGGATACCTTACAAGGCGTCGATCTCCATGGCCATCCAATCAAGAGTGAGGCGAAGGAGGAGGAGTCAGGTTCGAAGATCAAGCGCCAAGAGCCAAGGTCGAGCTCGTCCTCGAACTTGTGAGGTGAGTGGGACTCGAAGCCGAACTCGTCCCACTCGGACGAGTCATGGGGAGTGGTGAGATCGGGGGGCGAGTCGTCATCGAAGGATGAAGTGGCATCTTTGAGATCGTCTTGAGAGAGAATGAAGACGAAAGGGTGAGTGGTGAGTGAGAGAGGGTAGAGAGAGAGAGAGAGAATTAGGAGAGAGAGTATGAGGTTTTTGGTTGCTGGTTTTCTATTCTTTTGTTGGGTTTCATGTTCTTTAAATTGAGTAATTTTTTTTTTTTTTAATTTTGGCATTTAAAAAATGTTAAATAATTTTTTAATAATATTTTAATGCTCAGGTCAGTTTCTCCGTTAGTTGGCAGATGGAATAGTGCTGCAAGGACTTAAATGTCCCGCGTTAATTGGTTTAGGGACTAAAATTGGTAAAAATAAAATGTAGAGACTAAAATGGAAAAAAGTCAAAATATAGGAACTAAAAATGCATTTACGCCAAAAAAAAATCCAAGAAAAATTTTATTTAACTAAAATTTTGAAAGAGATGTAGCTTGTAGCATTAATAATGAAACTATCATATAACAATTTCAAAATAAGAAAATTCATAGAAGAAAATTGTAAAATTTTATATATTTACTTTTTCTTTTTTATTAGATCTTGTATAATTTAAGTTTCTTAATAACCATACTAAAAAAAAATTCTGCTTACCTACAATGCTCTTATGTGTCTGTAAAGGAAACAGATGCACTGGTGGACATTTCAAATAGAACAAAGGTTTACCTCATTATAATTTCTCTTGGTTTAAGAAGTACATATCATCTAAATTTTAATGATTTAAAGCAACTTCACATTCCAAAGTTGATTTGAGTAAAGTTGTCATCAGATTATGATTAATGTAATATAAAACCTACAAGGGAAATGTTATGTCTATGCAAAGAAGGAAAATTCAGGTTCGAGTAAAACTAACAGGATTTGAAGCATGGTTTACAGAGTGATAGCTGACTTTTGCTGTGTTTTCTGGCCAACTCATGCAATGCTGCAATATTCTTTCCATCGTTCGCAATTGCTAATGTTTCATCCGTTCCCAGAATTTTGAGTGCTATATCTGTCCATAAAAACAATTCATTGGGTCATTTTCAAAGGTTTCGTGTCCAATCAAAATTTCTGTGAGGACATCGATCGATATAATGAAATTTTTAAGTATTTGACTTAAACTCACGATTATTGAGATGTGGGGCATACCATACATATCATGAGTAATAGTAGCCACAAGGATGTCCATGCGTTCATCAGGACTCAAACCTTCAAAACAAGTCTCTGTGAATAAATACGACACCATATCTCTACGTCCAAGCAAAGCTGCTTGGTGAAGTGGTGTCCTTCCTTCACTACTGCGGATCAATGGGAGTTTATTGTTCTTTTTCACCATCAACTTAGCAATTGGCACAATTCCTGATTTCGCAGCAAAGCAAAGTGCTGTATCTCCATCTACATTTTTCAGTTCGAAGTGGTCATCTGACAAAACTTTCACTACTCCTTTTATAAAAGCCATGTGTTTTGATGCGAATGCAACGTGAAGAATTGACTCATTCGTTCGAGTAATGGAATATTGAATGGCATCGGATACAGCCTCAACCGTAAGTATTTTGTTAGCATCTTGCCAATTACCTTCGAGGGCAGCTAGATAGAGGCGAAGGTACTGAGATTTTGATTGCACTGAAATTTTGAGCAGCATATTAACAATAAAAACAACAAATTGTAATTGCACTTCGAAAGTAACTCATACGCGTCCTTGAAAGAAACAGATACTTACACGGTCATGCACCAAACAAAATTAGGTTTTAAATCTTACCTCACTATTTAGCCAAAAACCAATTAGAAACCGTGCACACAGCAGTAGAATATGAAAACTCACAAGTAAATTCCATGTGTTCCTCTCGCTTGTCAATGCGTAGATACTACAATATGTATGCCTAGTATCATTCACAAACTAAATCCGAGTGCTATTGTTTGATGGAACCCAAGAAGAGAGGGTCGCTAGGATTGTGTGTGAGAGTGTGTGTTTTTCTATAATATGCCTAAAAACTTTCTAAAATATTTCACTTAAGCCATTCGGTGTGTAGAAACGTATGAAAATAGCTTTCCAAAATTTTATATACTTTTCTTAGTTTATTTAAATTTATGATTATTTATCAAAAGCTAAAATTTATTATACAATCTTTTAGGCCTATAAAATTATACGCACTAGATTAATTGCCTTCAACTCTCAAAGGAGGGTAGCTCATCCAGGAAGGAGATATACTAGGCATCCGGTTCATGTATCCTCTCTCTCACATGGAGGTAGACCTCACACATGTAGAGTCCACCTCTATATGAAAAGGAGGAAACATAAACTGGATAAATGATATATTTTCTCCCATCTAATAAGGTCAAAATATGGCCTTATATATTCACACAAGGCATATGTTACCTATATTGAAAATTCTTTAATATTAAAAATTATTTAAAGTTTTCCAAAAATTAATTAAAATTTGTAATAATTTTTATTAATTATATGGATCAAATGGTGCACCAAAGTACCATATAGAACAAGCGGTGAGCCCCACACGCTATCGTGAATGAGTGGCAATCATTTGTCTGCGCTGTTTACTATCTTCCTCATTGGCTAGGGTTGCTATTTGAAACCTGTTGAGGACTCTTTTTTCATGCCACACGGCATTATTTCATTGACAACCCACACCATATCAAAATATTATTGATTTTTGGGTAAATCTCATTTAAAGCCCAAAATAAGCTTATATCTCATCATTCAACTACAAGAATTGGCTAACATGACGCACAACATCTTCATTTCAAGAGGCAATTTCATGGTCCACATTTCCTATTCATAAATTGGGCTCATAATCCACAACATCATCAACATCAATATACAGATCAGGCTCAAGCAATGAATCAAAGCTCACGGCCCATATTACCTCATGGAAAGCGGCTTCTCCTACAAAAGCTCATATTTACACAAAATGATAGCAAAGCTCAAGATACGTCATATCATTTTCAGCTCATAATCCAAACTTATAAGTCTCTTTGAGAAAACTTTGGGAGTCGTGATTTGGAGGGCCAAGAAGCATGTTCAATAAAGCTCTAGTGATTTAAAGTTGATTAAAAAAAAAAAAAAAACATGTTGCCTGGCATGTCTTCTCTAACTCCCTAAACTCTAACAAGCCAGTGTGTAACGAGTAACATCTGGTAAGCCTCTCTTATCACATAAACACTTAAAATGATAAAACTCTCCATTTGCTCTTTTCCCAAAACTTGATACTCATCATATAATAAATACTCAAAAACTCCAACCATCTAAATGTTGACCAAAATAACTATTCATTCAAACTCCAGCTATTACTATACAAATTTGAAAACCTAATTATATTATTCTACATAAATTACATTACTATTTTCTGCTAAAATCCAACTTAAACATATGGTTAAATTTGATTGGCTATCTTTATCTTCAAATATAAAATATACATAATATCTTTAATATCCAGCTGCCATTTGCCATGATCAGACCAAATATTCCCTTGCTAGCTACCTGAACAGAGCATCAAATGATCTTCTTGCTCACTAAGATTAAGTCACAACACAATGAGACCTTGACTAGATCTCTAACTCTTTATTAACTATCAATCAATCATTTTATTACTTACTAAAAATGCATTGTAATAGAATCATGGACCAAAAATATAAATACCCAATAAAGGAAACATTTTCAGCAGAACACCAGCAATGTGTTCAGTACTTGACACCTAGTTAAAAGTGACATCACAAGCCATTTAATGCTCAATCCCAGCAACCAACTACTATACCCAAAACAACAAGATACCCTTAAAAGACAACTTACCATTTTCAGCTAAATCCAAGAAATAAATTCTTAACATTCTCTCCATTAGCCTAAAATCATCCAACTAACCTCATTTACTTCAGCTCCAAGTAACAGTTGTCTTACGATAGCTGTGACAGCATTTCTAATAGCTGTGACAATTTTTTTAGACAACTATGACAGCTATTTCAAAATAGATGGGACAGTTGACATAGTAGCCCTAACATTATTGAATTTCCTTATTTGGCTAAAACACAAAACCCAAAACCCACCAAAGAAACTATATTTTTCTTGCTAAAATCCTTTCCTTTTGTGCTATTCTTTCCTCCAGCTAAACTGATTTAGTTTCAAACTTGACTCTATATAAAGAGGACCAAGCTAAAGCCTAAGACACACCATTCCACACCAACACCAACACCAACATCATTACTCATCTTATGCTCATTCTCTCACTCTCCATATTCAAAAAATACATCTATCTTACTACCCATATCTCTAAACATCTCTTTCTCCATTTCTCTTACACAATCCCATGTACATTTACTACACCATGACACATTACAACGCACAACTCTTCCAACACACTATTACCCATCTTATACTCACTCCCGCACTCTCTAATTCTGAAACTTTATCATCTTGCTACCCATATCTCCAAATACCTAAACACATCTCACTCTTCACTTCACTTACAAAACCTCTTCTCTTGGAAAATAGCACAGGCCATCACTATAATCTTTCTAGCAGCTCTAATATCATTCCTTTACAATCTTACATTTCTCTCATACATTTTAAAAATTACATCTCTCACAAATTATCCATACATATTCCTCATATATATTACAAACCCATCTCTCAGCAAATATCCATACTTATTACCCATATATATTACAAACACTACATCCTACAAAACATCTATATCTTTTACCATCTTCATACTTCTCAAGAGATATCAAACACTCATACTAAAAGTCTTTCTCATGGAAGGCATAAATTTCTAATACTAAAACATTTCTCCTAGAAGGCACAGAGACTTCTTACAAAAGTTCTTCTCTTGGAAGACATAAACTTCTAATACAAAAACCCTTCTCATGGAAGGCATAGGCTTCTAATACATAAAGTCCTTCTCTTAGAAGGCACAAAGACCTCATATTGAAGCCCTTCTATTTGAAGGCACAAACCTATCTTACAAAAGCCCTTCTCATGGAAGGCAATACTATTCAAAATTTCACAATAACTAAAAGAGCATTATTAAGGGGAAATTCATTTAAGTGCATGATAAAGGGGACAAACTTAACCAGCCTTTATGCACAGTTGGACATACTCTCTCTCTCACTCTAGTTGCACCTATTTTTCCCCTTCAATCACTTTACTATTACATTACTATACACTAATAAATTGATCTGTCACCATTGGACATATATCATTTGAACATAAACCTCTGCTAGACTTATATTATTTGAACATAATTTCTACTGGACACATATATTATTTGAACATAAACTTCTGCTAGACATACTACCTTGTTGGACATATCTTATTATCTTAAACATGAATCATACCATAACTAGACATGGACTATCTTGGACCCATCCTATTGCTGGATATATGACAATTACTTATTCCCTAATATTGGACATCACCTAATAGACATCATATGATATTTAACTCATCATTCAATCAAGATATTTCAGTAAATACATATTACTTTATACAACTATTATTTCAACTATTATCATGATTCTTAGACTTTGAGTTTTATCCATTTTGTAGGCTTAAAAATATGACAGAAGCCATTGGACTATGCGGCGGCCTAATGTCGAGTTCCAAACGCAACCCCCCAAACAAATCTGAGTTTAACAAGGTCACCTCTTTAGCAGATAACACGTGGTTGCACAACCAAAACAAAAAATCTAGCCACCACCCCTCTTTTTTGGCTTAATATCTCAATGATTTGACTTCTATTCCATGTCATAGAAAAGCTTATTCAAAAGGATCCCAACAACCACTCAAAAGGATGAAGGTTTGACAAAGATATTTATGCTGTTAAAACTTTGTGTGCATTTGGATTTGGATGAAAATTATAAATTATTTTACTATTTAGTTTAGTTTTGTTACTATTCATGGTTCCCACTGCAATTTCGGTACGACTCATGGGTTTCATTGTACTATTTCAATTAACATTTACCTTTATTTACAATACTTTCAATAATAAATTTACAGTTTTAGCAAAATAAATGGTATCCAAACAGACCCTACATTCAAATATGCCAAAGCTAAACTTCAACGCATCATTTCTTATGCGCGTCCAAATGACATGTTATTATGGAACGTAAGATCGAGGAGAGTGGATTGACTCTGGTGGAGTCACTAAACAATCTTTGGAGAGTCATTGGTTGCCAAGGATTTGAAAGTACAACAATAGAAAACTAAGTCAAAATTTTGGTCCTCCTCTCCTATGGTTTTCTAGCAGTGACAACTCTTAAGAATTTCTTTTAGAGTAGTCTAAAAAATTTTAATTAAAAAATTAATAGCAAGAAAAATTGAATATATTGACATTATCAATTAAAAAAAAAAAAAACCACACACGCACACATATGTAGATGAAGATGAATCTTGCAGTATACAAGTATGAGGATACACCATTTAATTTATTGAAAAACTTGAAGTATATATGACAAGTTAAGTATACGAGAGTTAATTAATTACTTAATATTTATTTATAATTATATTTTAATTTTTTTTATATATTTATGCTTATTTTAGGTTTTAAACACAAGTAATAACAAGAATAAAATGCCTCTAAAATTAATTTAAAAGTAATAATAAATAGTTAAGAAAAACAATGACACTCATAAAATATTGGTTAAAGTACAAACTAAGAGTTCAAATAAACTAAACACGCAATTTTTTAAAAATTTTTTTTACCTACAAATATTTCAATTTAATAAATAAGTAGATTGTATTATAGCACATAAAGAAAGATACCAATAAAAAATTGATAAATAGAAAATTTAATAAGAAATGGACCAAATGGTATTGGTCGCTCACCACACATGTGGTGGGTTGTATAAATTTAAACAAAATTATTCTTGAAATACAGTGCTGCCTTTTCCACCTAAACATTAAAAATTAAAAGTCTAGACACAGTAAAAAATGGTTGTGGATCACTTCTCAGAGTGAGATCGACTTTGGCCACCCCTCAAGAACAACTTTCCAGCCTTTCCCAGAAACAATCAACCACGCCAAAACGTCGTTGCTACAGTCTGGAAGTTATTTTAGAAGATCAGCCATCACGTCATGAGAGATTAGAGATTTTGAAGAATTTGTGCTGCTTAAAAGTTGATCAACATGCATGGGCGGCTCCACTTGAAGCCTAGGGGTTCAAATGAACCCTCTGAATTGGCAAAAAAAAAAATATATATATATATATATATATTATATAATTTAAAAAAAATTTATTTGACCATTTAAAATAAAAATTTGAACACCCTCAATTCAAATTTTTTTTAAACTCAAGTGAAACAAACTTGAATATGATACTCTTAATAATATCTTGGTCATTTTAAACACACTCATACAAACCCAATAACAAACCGATTTGATCAAAATTTGGAAAAAAATAAAAAGTCCAACAACAAAAGTAGAAATTTGTCAATTAAAAATGGTCAAAGTCTAGATACAGAGTAAAAAATGGTTGTGGATCACTTCTCACAGTGAGATCGACTTCGGCCACCCCTCAAGAACAGCTTTCCAGCCTTTCCCAAAAACAATCAACCACGCCAAAACGTCGTTGCTACAGTCTGGAAGTTTTTTTAGAAGATCAGCCATCACGTCATGAGAGATTAGAGATTTTGAAGAATTTGTGCTGCTTAAAAGTTGATCAACATGCATGGGCAGCTCCACTTGAAGCCTAGGGGGTTTGAAGCCTAGGGGGTTCAAATGAACCCAGTGAATTGGCCAAATATATATATATATATATATTATATAATTTAAAATTTTTTATTTGACCATTTAAAATAAAAATTTAAACACCCTGAATTCAAAATTTTTTTAAAACTCAACTGAAACAAACTTAAATATTGTTAGTATATAGCTTAGACTAGTTTAGCCCATTGGGCTTAGCCCAGTATATTGTACTTGTAGTTTACTCCTATTACTTATACTACACACATACCTAGCCTATATAAGGCTCTCTATTGTACATTATTACATATACATCAATATATAGACTATTCAGTCTTTCTCTCTCACTTTATATTGTTAACATGGTATCAAAGCCATTCCTCTAACTTCCTGGTTCTTGTGGATATCTCCGGCGTTTTTCCACTGCCCTTACCTTCATCCAATAGTCACTGTCAGAAGTGAGTCACCACCATCACTCCCGCAGCCCCTAAAACACTCGAATTTCATCAGTTTTGTTGATTAAACTGCCAAAGTCAAGGCATAGATTTGACAGATTTTCGATCTCGAGCAAAACCCGAGAAAGACCTGCCAGAATCCACCTCACACACGCCCCCACGTGCTCTACACGCCTGCTCCATTTCACATACTGCCACATCAGCCTTAGGGTGACGTCACACTACCACGTCAACACACATCAGCATCCTGAGCTATTGACTTTGACCGGACCATTGACTTTGACCAAAGTCAAAAATTTTTAACAGGACTTATCTTACTCAATTTTTCACGTAAATTTCGATTTTGGGCTCCGTTTCCGCATTTGAGGTCTCTAAATCTCACTTTTTGGTCATTTTCTTCATTATAGCTCAACAAAATGAATGAGATACCATACGTCCTATCACCATTATGTTGGATGGTCCTACTAGTTATCATGCATGGTCTCAGAATATGACTGTCTTTCTCAAGAGTCATAAACTGTGGAGATATGTGACTACTTCAATTCCTAAGCCAGTACTAAACCCTAAGTCCAAAGCTACAGCTACTAAAGAGTCTTCCAAGACTGCTGTTACAACAGATGATTATGAAGAATGCCTAGAGGAATGAGAGAGTATTCAGAGTAAGATCTTGTCTTGGTTTATTAATACCTCTATTCCCTCCATTCATAATCTTCTTCCTCGTCTTGGGATAATTGAGGCTGCTTGGAAATTTTTGATCGATTGCTATAATTGTACTAATGATTCAAACTTGGAGTTCCACATTGAATCAAAGTTTTATCAAATGTGCCAAGAGACAGGTCAGTCTATTTCTGATTTTTATTCTTAGACTTCTACTATGTGGGAACAACTCTTTGCTACAGATCCTCCACTAGTGTGTTTTAAAGACATTGAGCTCTTTGTCAAATATCGAGATCGCCGTAAATTTATGCACTTCATGATGGGTTTACGTGAGGATTTTGAGCCTACTAGGGCTTCTCTGCTTAGCCGGTCTCCTATTTATTCTCTTGATGCTACAATCATGGAGCTCATTTCTGAGGAGAACTGTCGGCCTACTCATCACATGTCATCATCTGATCATGTATTGGCTACACCCTTTCCATAGCCTCCCATTGCTGCATTCACTGCTCCTCCACGCATAAACTTTGGGCATCCCACCTCTCAGTCTTCCAAAGGTACTCACTGCGAGTTTTGTCGTGCCAAAGGCCATGACATCTCTGTTTGTCGCAAACTACAGAAATTTGTGTAAGAGCATAATAAAGCTTCTCTTCCTCGGGCAGTTGCTGTATGTCCTTCAGATCCATCGGTTCCTACAGGTCCATCTTTGGCTTCCTCACTTACTACGGTTGATATTGAGATAGTTGTTCAACAGGTTTTTATCCAGCACTTCCACTGCCCTATCTGTCACCTCAAGGTAACAACCTTGATTTTTTATACTGCTTGTTGTAACCATATGACTCCTGATGAATCTCAATTTTCTGATAAGGCACCCTTAGAACATCCAATTACCATTTACACTGCTGATGGAACTCCTATGCCTGTTAGTCATAAAGGAACAATCTCTTCTCCTTGTTTATCCCTTAGTGACACTTTTCATATTCCAAAGTTATCCGTCAATTTGCTTTCTGTTGGTCAACTCTATGAATTAGGCATAGATCTTCTATTTACTAATCATGGTGCGGATGTGCAGGATCCCCAGATGGGTCAAGTGCTTGGGACAGGCCGTAAGGTTGGTCGCATGTTTCAAGTTTATGACTTTAAGATTCCTTCACAAGTTGTTTCTGCAGCTGCTACCATTGCCACCTCCTCACCTGATCTATGACATGCTCATCTTGGTCATCCATCCTTATCTCATCTTCAGTTGTTAGCTTCTCAAGGTCATTTAGGTTCAGTTCAATTTCAAAATTTGATTGTACTTCCTGTGATTTTGGCAAACAAACAAAATTGCCCTTTAATAAAAGTGACTCCTTTTCTTCTGCCCCTTTTAATTTTATACATTTTGATATTTGGAATCTTGCACCTGTTCCCACTGAGGGGGCATCTAAATATTTTTCATATTTGTGGATGATTTTTTTCAATAGACTTGGATTTATCTACTTCACCATAGGTCTAAACTTGTGTCTATTTACCAAACATTTCATAAAATGATTGAAACACAGTTCAATCACACCAAGTCTTTCAATCAGATAATGCTCAAGAATCTAATGATAAATTTTTCCTATCCTTTTTAGACAGTCATGGTACCCTTCTTCAGTAGTCTTGTCCTTACACCTCTCAACAAAATGGTCGTGCAGAATGAAAACATCGTCACATTCTTGATGTTGTCTGCACCCTTCTCATTTCTACCTCTCTTCCTGAGTGCTTTTGGGGTGAGGCCGCACTCACTGCTGTGTACACCATTAATCATATTCCTTCACCAACTACACGCAATAAATCACCAATTGAGCTTTTCTATAGTCAAACTCCTGACTACTCCTCTCTTTAGGTTTTTGGTTGTGCTTGCTTTGTCTCTCTTCCTCCTCATGAACGAACAAAGCTCCAATCTCGTACTAGTCTTTGTTGTTTCCTTGGTTATGGTGTATCTCAAAAGGGGTTTCACTGCTATGATCCCATTTCTCATCGCCTTCGTGTCTCCTGTCATGTTGAGTTTTGGGAATATCATCATTTCACAAGCCTTAAGCAATTTGCTGCGTCCTCTTCCTCAAAATCTCCCATTTTTATTGATCTTTTCCTCCCTCTCTATTCTAAACTTATAGAAGATTCTTCAACATCGACTACCTCTCCAATCAACTCATCTCCGATTCTATCCCCGACATATGACTCGCCTGTCTTGGATCCTGTGGCACCACCCTCTCCTGAGTCTCCTGTTGGTCCTGAACTTCGTCGTTCCTCTCGGGTAAGCATTCCTCCCCTTTATCTAACTGATTATCACTGCTCTTTTGCTCTTGCCACCCTCTATGAAACTCACACCTATCGTGAGGCCCATATTGACCCTCTTTGGTAGCAAGCTATGAACGAAAAACTAGTTACCCTTCATAAGAATCACACTTGGAATATAGTTTATTTGCCTCCTGGTCAGTTTGTAGTAGGTTGTAGGTGGGTTTACAAGATCAAAACCAAGGCTAATGGATATGTTGAACGATACAAGGCTTGCCCAGTTGCCAAGGGCTTTACTCAGGAGTATGGTATTGACTATGAGGAAAAATTTGCTCCTATTACTCACCTTACATCTGTCAAATGTCTCATTGATGTGGCTACTATTCGTCGTTGGCCTCTTTATCAAATGGATGTGAAGAATGCTTTCCTCAATGGAGACCTCCATGAAAAAGTGTACATGCAACCACCCCCTGACTATCCACACTCAGGCAATCAAGTTTGCCGCCTTCATCGTGCTCTTTATGGCCTCAAGCAGGCTCCTTGAGCTGATTTAAAAAGTTTAGCTCAGTTATTGCTCAGCAAGGTTTCACTTTGAGTCCTCATGACATTGCTGTTTTTGTCCGAAGATCCTCTGCTGGTATCACTCTTATTCTTCTTTATGTTGATGGTATGATTATTACTGGAGATAATTCTGCAGGTACCCACTCTCTTCAGCACTTCCTTAGTCAGCATTTTGAGATGAAAGATCTAGGCACTCTCAGCCATTTTATTGGGCTTGAGGTTACCTCATCCTCTAATGGATACTATCTTTCCCAAGCTAAATATGCTTCTGATTTTCTCTCTAAAGCCGGTATCACAGACAACAAGACTATTTCCACTCCCTTAGAATACAATGCAAAGCTCACACCCTTGGATGTCTCACTTCATATTGTTAACAAATATGATACTCTTAACAATATCTTGGTCATTTTAAACACACACACACACACACACCCAATAACGAACCAATTTTATCAAAATTTGGAAAAAATAAAAATAAAATAAAAAGTCCAACAACAAAAGTAGAAATTTGTCAATTAAAAATGGTCAAAGTCAAGACATAGAGTAAAAAATGGTTGTGGATCACTTCTCGCAGTGAGATCGACTTTGGCCACCCCTCAAGAATAGCTTTCCAGCCTTTCCCAAAAACAATCAACCACACCATAACGTCGTTGCTACAGTCTGGAAGTTTTTCTAGAAGATTAGCCATCGCGTCGTGAGAGATTAGAGATTTTGAAGAATTTGTGCTGCTTAAAAGTTGATCAACATGCATGGGCGGTTCCACTTGAAGCCTAGGGGGTTCAAATGAACCCCCTAAATTGGCAAAAATAAAAAAATTATGTATAATTTTAAATTTTTTTATTTGACCATTTAAAATAAAATTTTGAACACCCTGAATTCAAATTTTTTAAAAACTCAACTGAGACAAACTTGAATATGATACTCTTAACAATATATTGGTCATTTTAAACACACACATACAAACCCAATAACAAACCAATTTGATCAAAATATAGACAAAATAAAAAGGCCAACAACAAAAGTAGAAATTTGTCAATCTTAAAGCTTAGAAAAAAAAAAAAAAAACTTGGCTATGCACATTGAAAGAGATGTAAATCATAGAATTGATAATAAAGATATTGTGCAATGATTTTAAAATATGAAACCTTATGTATTTGGGTTTTCATGTTTTTTTTTTTTTTTTTTTTTTTTTTTTGTTAATTTATTAAAGTTGTATTTTTTTTTAATTTTTTTTAAAATATTAAACCTTTTTTTTTTGGGTTTTCTTTTTTTTTTTTTTTTTTTTTTTTTTGATGTTAATATATTCAAGTTCTCTTTGTTTTAAATTAATCTTAGAGCCGCCACTGCAGACATGGTGCCAACTGTTCAGATTATAACACAGTTTTCGCTTGTTAGAGTACACCAAAAAAAAAAAAAAGTAACAAACGATTTCATAAAACTCTCTTCACTTAGGATATTCCAAAACTCATTCGTGCGTCATTTTGTTCGTGTAACTACATTCGTACAATAGACAAAGAGAGAGCACTTACAGGCATAAGTTTGACGTTGATTTTGATTTTCTTGTGCGACATGCTCGCTTATCTCCACTGCTACATCTGTCTGCATTATTTGTTCTCGTAATATCGAAGCACCCGAGCTAACTTCTTTGTGTATGCCAAAAATAACTGGTTGCCCTATTGATGGAGCTGCATCCGAGATAACCTTCAAAGCAGACTGGAGACTAGTATCTCCGGCAACAGGTACTTGTCTGTGATTTGTAAAACTGTTAAATTCATAGTTTGATACCTGTAGTTGTTTACAGAGAACTTCTAGATGATCCAAGTAGGGAGAGTATGTTGTTGTATGAAATAATCGAATGGAAGAAAATCCTTGTGCCTTTAGTCTTATATGAGGCATGTTGATAGCACCCTCTTTGACGGTTCTTTTTTTTGGAAGAAATAAGATTAGATGAATAATAAATGAACTAATACATGGTAAGATATTATGGATGTAAATATAGTATACAAACTTAGGAGAATAGATGAAGAGGTTGTAAAGTTGAATTTAATCAACCATGTATTGGTTTTATTCCGTAACAAATTTTCCTGTAATACAACACTTAGAAACCTTGTATTTAGGTGGGAATCATGTAAGGGTAGTGTGTGAGAGAGTGTGAAGAAATG
>JAOXJQ010000015.1:9711079-9721903 GCA_025762765.1 Quercus bicolor | reverse complement strand
TGTGTTTGCATCTTCCTTCCCTTTTATCTTTGCCTTTTATTATCTACTGTGGGTTGTGATTTTAATTTGGCTTAGATAGTTTTTCCAATTCAATATTATAGCTTATGTTCATTTTCCGCGCACTAGTTGTTTGACATAAAGCTTGAATTGGTTAATTTGTAAATTGGGGATCTAAACGTTCAAGGGTGTTTTTACACTATTTGAACTTTCAAATTGCTCTTTTTACTAATCCCGTTTTCCATTCTCGCACCAAACATCTTGAAGTTGATTACCACTACACTCGTGAAAAGGTTCTTCGCAAGCAATTACAAATTGGTTTTGTTTCTGGCTGAGATAATTTTGCGAATATCTTTACTAAGCCTCTTCCTGCTCCTCTGTTTCAGTTTCATCGTGTCAAACTGTTGGTTGATTCCTCCCCTATCAGTTTCAGGGGGGATGTTGAACACAGTTCCAGACCTGTGAAGTATTCCAGACCTGTGAAGAAGACAAAGAATGTTAAATGTGAAGAAAATGCACCGTTCCATTTTACATAAGATTAGGCACTTCAATCAAATGCACCGTTTCACTTATGTGTTGTGTTGACTCTCTTAGGCATGCTTTAATGAAACGGTGTGCATCACTCTTGTCTGGTTCACTTGGCAGTTCAAGCTTGGAGCAAAAATTAGTTAGAGCTGTGTAACTAACTCCCTAAATATCAGGAGCTTAACTTAATGGCTTAGCGTAATCTGGTTGTATATAAACCACTCTGTGGGCATAGTTGTAATGTATGAAAGAATTCACTGGAATTGTGAAGAAGCTTTCTCTTATTCTTTCTCTCTCTCACTCTCTCTCCGTTCCTCAATTTTCTTGCTCTCTCTCATTTTATCAGACTTTCTCTTCTTTGTAATTGTTCACATACACTTGATTTCTCTGTAATCACTACAGAAGCTTAGTCCTCTGTTATTGACTCTTTCATCAAAACACCCATTCATCCAAAGACAACCTAAACCATCTGTCTCTCTAACGTATAAAGTGCACCCAAAAGCATCCAGCCATCCTATTACTTGATAGTGTTTTTCATGAGATAGGGATTCAGGGCATGGGATGGGAGGGGAAAAGGAGGGGGCGCAGGTCGTGTCGAGTCACTTTTGTGGCTGCAAAACGAGATCTATCATATATTTGTCACATGCGTTGTTTAAGTTACTCTACGCTATCCTATTATTCAACTGTCAAACCAAAACTCACAACCTGCTTTTCTACTTCTCTCTTGCTGAAGACTCTCCCACGGCAAGTAAGAAAAAGCCATCATGACACGATCATCCTTCACACCTGTTAAAACATAGAAGACAGTTGTACTCTGAGCTCGAGACTTCGCAATTGAATGCATAATTCCAAAAACTATGACAGCCAACATGTTTAACCATATGAAGGACCAATACAATGAAGGTCCTTTGAAGACAGATCTCAGATAAATTCTGTTTAGATGAGCCTCCGTTGCGGAAACACAATCACACAATGCTAAAATCCGTTAATTTCACTTACTGCAACTGAAAAGATTTGGGAAAAATATATAAAAATATATATATAATACAAATGAAATTTGATGAAGATGAATAATAATAAAAAAGACGAGAAATTTGATTAAGATTATTAGAATACAATCTAAAGACACAAATTTATAGTCATGTACCAAACTATGGTACTCTTGAAATATTAAAAGTTGACACTTCGAGACACAAACAATTGTTCAGTTGGCATCATTGATCATCCACTAAAGAGCCTGTTTTTACGTCGCCGAAAAAGAAACGTAGACAAATATGAGTGGATGATACCAAACCAAAGCTGACAATGTTGTAAAACAAACGAAATAATTAGGACACCAGCTAAAACAATTATAACAACTGGAAGCCATGTCAGTTCACTTTCCAAGACCAGAAAGCAGGCTACGCTGAATGCTACCACCATGCCTACTATAGAGATGATGAGTGTGATGATTCCATACATCCCCTTTAGTGGTAATGACATGAGGAAATCAACTTCCGCGAAACGTGAAGTGAGAATTGACAGATATATTAATATTGAAGCCAAAGAGGATAATAGCGCTATTGCATTCGATATGAAAAACACCCTTTGTCTTGATTGCTGCCACCCGGAACAGTGATAACTGCAGCGAAAACCACAGCGCTAATCAATGTTGCAACAACAATGTAAAAGTTTACTGTTTCCTTCATCCACTTTTCACCGTCTGCCCGTAGCTTTTCATGTTCCCTTGTAAATAAATCCCATGGTGTTTGGCCCTTCGTGCCCTGATCACAATCCTTCGACTTCATGTTCACGTACGAAGGCGACACAAGCATTTCTACCTCCTACAGTTTTTGAGTTGCAAATTCAAGTGTACCCCCCGCATATTTACAGCTAGAAGAAAACGAAATTGAAGTAATACAAACAGTCAAACACCGACCTTAAACCACAGTATTTCCCGTTGCATTTGAAAGGCTGCACCTGATACCATATTTAGTCGACTTCGAGGAGCCAATTTTGCAACTAAGTGCAGGATGTTCTGGTTTTCTTCATCAACATAGGAAAAAATCATATCCTTCATAGCGCCTATCTCATATACGAGATTAAATACAGTCTCTTGCCGATGCAAAATAGCAATATGAAATATACTTCTGCAATTTTTTGTCTATGCTCCATAGGAGATCAGGATAAGAGCGAATAACTATAATTAAAAGTACAGCATTCCCCATTTTGGTAGCTTCAAAAAGAAAAGTCTTAACATGGTCTGAAAATTGTTTGCCTCGCAATAGTCGAGCCTCTCTCCAGAGGCTTTCAACTAATCGACGGGCTAATGTCTGCATCAGAGCTTTGTTATATATTATTCATGCCCAATCAAAATTTCTCTAAGGACATCAAACGATGTAATGGCATTGTAAATTAATTGGCTTAAACTCACAATCATTGAGAAATGGGACATACCATACTGTACGTTTTTAGACCCTTTAAACACAAACAAATTAACCTAATTATTTAGCCAAATGATTAACTTAGGTAAATTATTCAAATCTAAGTTAATACAAGTAAATCATATCAAATAAACAACACGTAAAATAAAGAACACAACGATATGACAATTCAGGAAAACCAAACCGGTAAAAAATCTGGAGAGGATTTAACCTAGCTATCCTCAAGGTAAAACAGATCCACTATGAAAAAATTGAAGTTTTACAATGGTTACTTAGACCACTAACATCCTATTGTTACCTCGAGTAGAAAACTTACTACCACGACCACATGACAGCTCCGAGTCCACAGACTACTTCTTTCTTGGATTCACAGCAACCACAAGTACTCCCACTTGTGTTTTTCTTTAAGCTCTTTATGCAGCAACTGAAACGATCACCAAGCTCTCGACATCAATCTTGATCTTGATATCCCTAAGTGTGTATGAAGGCAAACACCTCTAGATCTTACAAGAAATTCACACACAAAGCATAAACAACAACCTAAAAACGTGACTAGGGTTTTTCCTTTTATATACTTAAGGCAAAACATAAAACCCTACACGTCATATGGGCTTGGGCTGAATTGGAAAATTCTGCAGAAAAACATTCTGCACAAGCTTCAATCGATTGAGTCTTGCAGAAAGTGAACAGTAATTTTCTGCAATTACTCGATTCCAACTTTACAATAAACGTACTTTGAGCAGCTTAAATCTAGACTCTAAGTTTTGATCATGGTTTACTAACATTACATATTAAAGTTCTAAAACATTTAGATCCTAACTCCTTAGAACCTAACAAACTCCCCCTTTGGCAATCCGTGACAAAACACATAATAAAACAAAATGCTCAAAGTTACAAAAACAACCCATTACAATAAAATTGCCCAATAAAAAATAATTCAGCATAACTACAATCTATCAATTGTAAGTGTAGATAGCAACACAATGGAATCAACCTGTTTATTCCTAAAACACTCAACAAACACATAAATGCATGTGTGGAAAATACAAGCAAAACAAAATAAATTCTTGATTTCGCATAACATAAAATAAAAGACATATATTATGAATAACCTCATAAATATAAATCAATAGCCAATGTAGCACAATATGAGACAAGAAAACAGAAATAAAAACATAATGTCTCCCTCTAACATATACAACTCATAAAAAATAAAGATATCAAAATAAATACATCATGAGGCAAAAATTAAGTACAAGATGAAGCACCTAGATACAATCTAAAGCTCCAACAAAAAAAAAAAAAAACAAAAAAAAAAAAAAAAACTCCCCCTATCTCTATGCATATGTACTCCCCCTTTTTGTGACGAATTGCCAAAGGGTAATCAAGACTCATCATCAAAACAAGGTGGTGGAGGTGATCGACAAAGGCTCGCCAAATCAATACGCAAAGTCTAAAGCTCTATAAGTACGTCCACCAAAAACTGACCATGAGCTGCCTGAACGGTCGTGACAGTGTCCAACATACGATGAATGCTAGAATCATCCGAAGTAGAAGGTGGGGGAGCAGCAACAGCAGTTGGATCAACAAACTCCTCAGCAGTGGGATCACCTCAAGAAGGAGGAGAAGGAGGTGTAACACTCGAAGAAGACTCAACTCTAGGGCGTTTAGAGCTAACTCTCATCTGAGCAGCTCTCTGCCTAAGGAAGGTGGCACCTATAGGAGCTATAATATGTATGGGCTCAGAAGCAAGAAACTCATCTAAACCTAGATGTAACAAAATCCGATGAATAAAATCGGGGACAAACAGACCATATGCAGTAGAACTACTCCTATGAACCTCAACCAAGGATCGAATGAAAAGATGAGGAAAAATCATAGGAGCATCTATCACAAGGGCATACGAAAATGCACATCTCTTGATAGGAATGGTGTGCAAATGAGAGATAGGCCAGATCGAATGACAAGAAATCTGGAAAAACAAATAATGAATCTTGGTCAACTTATGAGAGTTAATTTGAGGATCAGTACCCCACTGAATGGAAGTACCGGTGAGATATGACATAATGTCATCAAGTGAAGGGGTCTCATCATAAGGGTACACAGGATGCTATACCTTAGGCACCCCAAGAGCAGAGGTCACTACCGAAAGAGTAATGACATACTCTTCATCCTATATCCAACTCTTCACAAACTGAGTGTTGGAATCATTGGAGTGACAGAGAGGTTCAAGTAGAACTCTCTAATCAAGGTAGCCAGAGGAGGATTATCTATATCCATCAAAGGTAACCAGCCCCTACGCTCAAAATTCCTCATAATTTTCAGATCAAGCTCATCTAAAACAACTTTTCTCTTAGCTCACACTAATCTAAAGATGTTCAACTTCTTAAAGGTCTCTTGGTTTTTTTCAGTACAAAACCTATCACTCTCAAAAGCTAGAGTAGAAGTGGAGGTGGATGTCTTATGGGCTCCAGTCTTCCTAACCATGATGCTAAGGGTTGGAATAGGATGGACAGAAGAAAATCAAAGAAAGAAAAACAAAGAAAACCGAAGGGTAGATTGCATCAAACAAGGTTAGAGCAAAAAAATATAGAAAAAAACAATCTAAATGATGCATGAACAATATTACCACATGATGAATGCTCTAATGCATTGAGAACAGTTCAATTATAGTTTTATAAAAACAGAATTGGCTTGAACTTAGAGTTTTAGAACAAAAACCCAAACTTTGAAAACCCCAATTTCAAAAATCCCAACAAATTGATCAATTTATCATTACACAAGTTAGATAACAATATATAATGACATAATTAATCAATTACACCAGCCAATTTCATCAAATTAATCTCAATTGAATAAAATCTCCAATTTAGTTGAGTTTCAAGTCCAATTCTTCCCAATTCACCAAATTGATCAAAATAAACCGTGAGAAACATGTTTACATCATCCAATAACAAAAACCCATTGATCAATTTTGAAAGAAATCATCTCAAACATCACAAACCCCAAAATTTATTAGGTCCGAAAATTTCCCTAAAATGCATGAAAAATGAGATTAAACTAAAAAAGAAAGGGTAGAATAGTCTTACTGGTGCTAGACGACAAGAACCTTGAGAAAAATTTAAGGGAAAATGACAAAAATTTGTCTTTGAATCTGGATCGGTTGAAGAGAGAGAGAGAGAGAAAGAGAGAATAGCTTTTGAAAAGTTTGAAATAGTGAAGAACACGTGAAAAGCTCATGTTTTTAAAAAACTCTCTAACCTATTTTTGATTGATTGAAAAATAGGTTTGATAGATTGAAAAACACATTTGATCGATCCAACATCAATTGAGCAGCGATCGACCTAGGAGATTCAAACCAAATTTTTAATCACAATTTCGATCGGTCAAGCAAGCTCCTCAAGACACAATGATCTATGAATAAAATGCATGACTATGAGATGAAAAGTTTTTCATAAACCCTTGAAGTTAACCCAAATCTTCCAAAAACTAGTTTTTCAACCAATTTGTCCCCAAACATCAAATTTTAAACACATCGTGCATTAAAGTCAAGGAATTTTAATCTTGGATGGTCACAACAAGATCACACACAATATCATTTTCTAAGTTTAGTAAAGAATAACTTGTGTAGTGTGTGCAACTAGTAAAAACTTGAGATACATGTGAGGTGATATGTGGATAGTAATCAATCACAATTTCTACAAAATTCATCACATAAGTTTGAAAGTGACTATCATCTAAAGAGTTACATCATATAACTCTCACATCTCCTAGAAAATAAGCTTGCAATCATGTAAGTTTTTTTATTTGCCTCATAATGTACACACCAATTTTATTTGATTTGAAACTTATTAAGATAGCCAAGATAATGTACATGCCAATTTTATTTCAATTTGAATTTTATTATAAGCCGAGCCTGCACCTTATGTTCTTTTTGTGCATGTGCTACACTTTCTCGAGCACAAAATCATATGATATGCACTAAGGTGTTCATGATTGGCTAATAAACAGTGGTGAGATGGTTATTTATGCTTTTCTCTTAAGATTTTTTAGTCCTCATAATCAAAAGCATGTGACTTCAAGATTAAGATCATGTAATCAAAAACTATAAACAACTCCCACACAACATGCACTACAAAACTCAAACTAGTAAAGTACAATAAAATAAGCTCATCCAAGCTAAACAAGGTACATAAACATGTTATGTAAAGATAATATAGCCAACCTTGGTTTCAAATCCAGGAAAAGTAATGCAAAACACATTTTTCTTCCCTTTTCCTCATTTTATTTTATTATTATTATTATTTTTTTTTTTTTTTGAAAAGAATAACAAAAAACAGCCTAGTATGAAATGCATGAATGTTATGTGAATTCTCAAAAATGTGTGAAAATACAAGAGCTATTTAGACCCCCAAATTAAAGTTACAGATCGATTGATTTTACTCTAACTTAATACTTAGTGCAGAATAGAGTAAATGCGAGTGGATAAACAAACAAGCTAATCTAACCCATAATCATTATAATACAGTAGTAAAATGAAAGGTAAAAGAGTAGGGAAGAAGAATGCATACACAAGATAACATGCCGATGTATTATGAAAGAGGAAACTGAAGAACTCGAGAAAAAACATCTCCGCCGCCCTCCAAGCGGCAATCGATCTACTAGACAATCAGTTGGGGTACATGGGTTAGCAAGAGACCCTCCAAGCCTAATCTACCTGATGTACCTAAACCTTCCAAGCTCCTACTCCAACAAGACTTCTCAGAACCATGTCTTGTCTAGCTTTCCGAATCCCGTAACAAGCTCCATGTTGTATACGCCATCCTTGGCTTCTTCCAATGCTTCCCAGCAACACCAAAACCTCACTTGACACTCTGAAAGGGTGTGGTTAGTGTTTGGGCTATCAACCTCTTAATGGTATGGAAATGGAGAGGTAGGAGTTGAGGAAAATCCATGAGCAATTGCGTAAAGAAATATGGGTATAACAATCTCTAACTCTCAAAGTTTGTGGCTAGGGTTTTCTCTCTAAAAACCTCCTCAACTTTTGTGGGTAATGTGGGTATATATAGTGTGGGTACAAAAAGTGTGTATCAGATAGCACAGTCTGGCAAAACAAAATGTTTCACGAGTGTCTCGCGAGAAGGCCTTACCCGCGAGCTACTTGCGAAACACAGTTGTCTCCATCTCTCCTGACTCTTCGCATTCCAGTCATGTGCAAGGCACATGCATCATTTCGTGGGATGCTTAGTTGCAAACTACCCGCAAAAACTCTTCTGTCTTCAATTACTTGAGTCTTCACACACTCTCTCTCTATAACATAACCCTTACAATTAAATCCCACAATAAATACATGGTACAAATGATTAAATAAAATTACAATCAAATTTGCACGAAATTAAAGCCAACAAAACACATAGTTGTAAGTTACAACTTTACATTATGCAATGCAAATCCTAGAGGGGAAAAAAAAAGAAAAAAAAAAACACACAACAACAACAACAAAAAGGAATGGTCACAAAGAATAGAGTGATGAAGCAATAGGACCATGTCAGAAAAAATCAATTAGATCGAGCTTTTTGCATCCAAAACTTCTTGGATGCAACTTTTGCATTGGAGTTATTATTCATATTAGAACGATGAGCAACTCTATGATTGGAATAAAAGTTTAGAGCATTTACCAACTCACCAATAAGTACCATGGGATCTTGTGCTTGAGACACAAGTACTTTTGGCTTATTTACTCGCTTAGCAACTTGCAACTTGAAACAGTTTGGACGAATATGTCCAGACTTTCCACAAAAATGACAAACCCATACAGGCCTATCATATAACTTATCCTTAGGAAGGGTAGAGTTCTTAGACTTAAACTCTTTAAGATCAACCCTAATCTTCTTAGGAGGTGTAACTTCTACAGGTTTGGCAATCTCACTCACGGGAGGCTCAGAAGAAGAAATAAAGTTTGTGGAATGAGTCTTAGGAACAATGATGCTATCTTCGAAACCTAAACCAGTTTTTTCTAAAGGAGACTTCTAAATACTCAACATGTGTTCAAGTTTGGAACCAGCAGACCTATTTATTTGTTTTCTAGCAACAAAAAATTCAAGTTCCAAAATTTTCACTTTATTAAGCAATAGCATGTTCTCAGTCTTCACCTTATCAAGCAATTCATTAGCATCAAACAATTTCAAGGGCAAATTTTTCTTATCAAGTTCAAGAGAAGCAATTTTCTGTAAGCCTAAATCAACATTCATAGCATCCTTTACAGCAACCTTGCAAAGATTATTATAGGCCTCTTGCAAATCAGCATTCTTAAAGAGTTCCCTATCAGAAGGGTTCTCATCAACCACAACACTTTCATCAACTACAGTAGTAGCTGTGAAAGTAATGAAGTTTTCATCCTCATCACTATTAGACTCATGATTAGAAACTTCATCATCACTAAGGGTTACAGCCGTAGCCTTACTCTTTAATCTCAAGAATGTAGGACATTTTGATTTCACATGATCATACCCTTGACAACCAAAACATTGTTGACCCATAGAATTATTAGAGGTTTGACCTACTTTCTCTTTAGGTTTTTTAGTATTATTCACCTTAATGGGTTCATTCCTCCAGAAATTTCTAGGTTTAACATTGTTTCTACCTCTTGCCCTTCTGTTGTTCCTAAAAAAAGCTTCTAAAGTTCTTGGCAAGATATGCAATCTCTGTAGTAAAGAATTCATCATCAAATCCATTTCCATCAACATCATCAACAGACTTAAGAGCCATTGATTTGGATTTGTTTGTCTTAGGTAGGTCCAACTCATAGGACTGGAAAGATCCTACAAGTTCATCAACAAGAATGGAGTCCACATCCTTGCTTTCAGTAATGTCAGTCACTTTGGATCTAAAGTCCTCAATCAAAGATCTAAGTATCTTCATAACAATCTTAGGTTGATTATAGATTTCACCTAAATTATAAGCAGAGTTAACAATATCATTCAGTTTAGCATATAATTCATCAAAACATTCATCATCAGACATTCTAATACTTTTAAATCTAGTAGTTAATTGCTGCAGTTTGTTAATCTTAATTGCCTTTGTGCCTTCATGCACAGTCTAGAGAATATTCCAAGCAATATGAACAACCTCAACATTAGAGATTCTCTTGAATTCCTCCATAGAAACAGCATTATAAATAGCATTCATGGCTTTGCTATTAAAAGTGGCTGCTTCTTTCTCATAAGTTTGCCACTCACTAACAAGAGTAGTGGGCTTCTCCCATCCGTATTCAACAGAATTCCAAACTCTCTCATCAATAGATTTTAGGAATGTTTTCAACCTTACTTTCCAGTAGGCATAGTTATTCCCATCAAAGTGAGGTGGGATCATAAGAGAGTGACTGTGTTCGATGACAACAGGGGTCAAGGATCAACTCTTAGATCAAAGGATCTAAATACTGGAGCTAACCTGCTTTGATACCACTTGTACATTTTTAGACCCCTTAAACATAAACATATTAACCTAGTTATTTAGCCAAGTGATTAACTTAAGTAAATTATTCAAATCTAAGTTAACACAAGTAAATAATATCAAGTAAACAACGTGGAAAATAAAGAACACAACAATATGATAACCCAGGAAAATCAAACCGGTAAAAAACTTGGGAAGGATTTAACCTAACTATCTTCAGGGTAAAACAGATCCACTATGAAAGAATTGAAGTTTTACAATAATGACTTAGACCACTAACATCCTATTACTATCTCGAGTAGAAAACTTACTATCAAAACTGAAAGTTCAAAAACGTGTACAAAAACACTTTTGAACGTTTAGACCCCCAAATTACAACTTAATCAATTCAAGCAATATGTCAAACAACTAGTGTGCGGAAACTTAA
>JAOXJQ010000015.1:9699306-9710979 GCA_025762765.1 Quercus bicolor | reverse complement strand
TACAAACTCTACTCTCTCTCTCTCTCTCTCTCTCTCTCTCTCTCTCTCTCTCTCTCTCTCTCTCTTATCTATATAATGCAAGAGAGAGAGAGTCACAAACACAGACTCACAGAGTGACAGTCACAAAGCCAAAAAGCCCCAAAAAAAACAACACAAATTCTCAGATCACAAGCATAGTTTCTCAGATTCTAAAAAACACAGATTCTCAATAAAAATACAAACATGAACAAGGCACAACACAAGCATAGTTTTTGTGAATCTCAAATTTTCAGATCACAAGACAGATTCTCAATTTCTGTGATAAGAGTAAATACTTGTGAGTGTGATGAGTCTTCGTGGGCAGCAGCGGCAGCAAGTGGGTCTTGTGTGGCGGCGTGGGTTTCGCCGGTGTGGGTACAAGATGATTAGATGATTAGATGAACCGATGAAGATGGGTCTCCGGTGGTCTTGCAAGCTTCACGGGCCATGGCGTCACCGACATGGCTCTCTATCTCTCTGTCTCTCTCTGTCACGGCGACACTGGTCTCCTCTCTGATTAAGATGGGTCTCTTGGCTCTCCGTCTCTAAGTACTCTCTATCTCTCTGTCTCGCCTCTCACAGTCTCACTTTTTTTTCTTTTCTTTTTTTTCTTTTTTTTTTCCTTCGTTTTTTGCTTTCTTCGTTTGGTTTTGGACTGCTGAGACTTGAGAGCTGAGGTTTTTTTTTACATGGGTCATGGGCTCCTGGCTGGATGATAGGCTAGGGGTTCATGATTTTTGGGAGGGGGCCCGAGCTAAAAACTCAGGGGGACCCAAGCCCATTTTTTTTTTTTTTTTTTTTGGGCCCGGGCCCCTTAACCTTCTACCTGGGTCCGTCCCTGCTTGTGACATGTATTACTAGTTAAGCCTAACTAAAACCTATCATGGAACAATATATAATATTAAGCATTTATTATATACAAAATTATATATTCTATCATTTAAATAAATATATGACATGCCAGGATTTTAGAGGAGAATTTAAAAATATAATTGAATTTAAATTCAATATATATAAATATAATGTATAAAATCGTTAAACCTCATAAGTTTATGAGGCATAATATTTTGGGTCAACAAAAAGTCAAACATATTTTATTTATAAGGAGATGGAGTTATAAGTCTAACACATAAAATTCAACTGAAATTATGATGTTTCATTCAGAAAATCCTTTAATTTCACTGACTACAAGTGAAAGGCTTAGAAAAAACATAAAATACAATTAAAATCTGATCAAGATGAATAAAAAAAAACAAGACTAATGAAATTAAAGTAATATTCTTATAACACAAACCCAACACACGAATTTATTGTTTTGTACCAAACTGTGGTACTCTGAAACATTAAAAGCAAATTTCAAAAAAGAAAAAAGAAAAAGAAAAAGAACTAAAAGAAGCATCAAAGCCGAAACTCGGCGCCGTCGGATTTATTTTGAGTCTTTCACAACCACAAACAATTGCCCAGTTAGCATCATCAACTAAAAGAGCCTACGTTTTCTTCCCAAAAAAAGGAATCTGCGTTTACTTGGTCCAAGAAGTAACCCAGAACAGTATGAGTGGATAGCATCAACCCAAAGTTGACAATGTAGCCAAGCAAACAAAGCAACAGGGAAACCAGCCGAAGCTATTATAACAATCGGCAGCCATGAAATTTCGCTTTCATAGACCAGAAAGCAGGTTGCACTGAAGGCCGCCACCATGCCTCCTATAGACATGAAGAGTGCTGTAAGTCCAACCACCAACTTTCCAGGTAATGCATAGAGGAAATCGTTTTCGGCAAAACGGGACGTGAGAATTGACAAGAACATTAATATGGAAGTCGAAGAGCATAGTAGTGCTACTGCGTCTGATATGAAAAATACCATAAACCATTTACTTTTCAACAAAACAGGAATTCCAGTGTCCCCCTTGTTACCACCTGGTACAGTGAAAGCAGCAGCGAAAACTACAGTGGCAATCAGTGCTGCCACAACCATGCAATAGTTAGCCGTGTCCTTCATCCACGTTTCACCACGTGTCTTCAAATCATTATGTGCCTTTGTAAATAATTCCCAAGGTGTTTTGCCTTCCTCGACTTTTGAAGCTATCTGCACATATGAAGGCGAAACAATATTTTCTTCGCCATCTGTTGTCATCTGCACATATGAATTCGAAGGCAACACAATCTTTTCTCCACCTTTGTCACATGATTTCATCTGCACATATGCAGGCGGCAACATCTTTTCTACCTCCTACAATTTTCCATGTGTAAATTGATAATGTGAATGCTAAAGACGGTATAGAAAGATAATGCAATGCAATAGTCGATTGATCAAAACACTCTTTCAATGAAAAGTTATAATGGCGTAACATTGCATCAAGGAGGCCCTCCTCTAGTACAAAAGCGACCCTAAAATTAAGTGAATTAGTGATTTTCAATTGAAAAAAAGTTGTCAGCATTAGCAAACCTAAATACAAAAACTTAATTAATACTATAAAAAAAATTATTAATAAATTTGTATATATAAAAAAAAAAAAAAATGAAGAATATAGAAAGTTAAAATAAATATATTTAATTGATATTTAATATAAAAAAATTAATTTAAATTGTCTTAAGCTTTAAAGTACTGTATCGTGATGGCCCGCATGCTTGTAGAGTTACATCCAATTGAAATAAAAGCACTGACACTAACCTTAAACCACAACAACTCTCGTTGCATTTGAAGGGCTGCTCCTGATACCATATTTAGTCGACTTGCAGGAGCCAATTTTCCAGCTAAGTGCAGGATGTTCTGGCCTTTGCCATCAGTGTAGGTTAAAATCATATCCTTGATAGCGCCTATCTCATAAATCAGATTAAATACATTCTCTTGCCGATACAAAACAGCAATATGAAATATACTTCGGCATTCTGCGTCTGTTCTCCATATGAGATCAGGATAAGAGCGAATAACAATAGTTAAAAGTTCAACATTCCCCATTTTGGCAGCTTCAAAAAGAAAAGTCTTAACATGATCTGAAAATTGTCTTCCATCCAATTCTCGAACCTCTCTCCAAAGGCCTTCAACTAATTGACGAGCTAATGTCTTCATCAGAGCTTTTTTATAAATCCCTTTGAACCCTGTGATTAAGAAAATAAAATATTGATTTAAAATGATAATATATATATAGTCAGAATTATACTTCAAATCAAGTTCAATATTGTATAACTTTTTATTAATGTTATATAACTAAATATCTATATATATATATATTTTTTATTAGATTAATATCTTGAAATCTTATGGTTGAATTACACTTTCTCTTATTCTTAACAAGTGTGTCACATTTATTGTTAATCATAAATTATTTAATACGCTATTCATACAACCTATGTTTTGTATATAGTTTTAAAATACAAAAATTTGAAATTAAAATTATTTTCTAGAAATGATAATTACGATATATATAATCATTTTTATATATATTTTAAAAATGTTGAAGTATGAAGATACAATGTAATTCAATGACAAACTTAGCAAAAAAACGAAAAACGAAAAATAACTATTATGTTTAATTTTTTAAGTTGGCAAAGCATGAGCAAAAATGTCTTATAATAGTACTTTAAGAGTCAGAATGTTATCCAGACTGCTACCCAGGTGTATTGTGATTGTGTGGGGGGATTGTTTCTATTATATTCGCAACTACAAATGAAAACTCACTAGAGGATCGCTAGTGTTTCGTAGAGGGAAGATGTGATGTAAACTCTATAATATATAAGTAAAGTTGTGTTGGGACATGATAAATTTAGTAGTGAAAAAGGGTCTCAAATTTTGGAAAAGAAATCTCTCATTCTCTTTGGCAAATGTATGTCGTTAAATCCCTGTGACTATTACTTAATTGGCAAACATCCATAAAATATTCTTTCATTAATCTTTTACTAGAAAAGTCCAATGTGTCATACATAGTGTAAAGTTGTGATTTCCAACTAGTCTTTGTTGGCTTTAATTCCGTGCCAAATTTGGTTGTAATTTAGTCAATCATTTCCTTGTATTTATGTGGGTTTAATTGTAAGAGATAAGTGCAAGAGATTGGTGAAGAATCAAGCGTGCAATGAAGATCAGTGCAGTTTCGCGACTATCTTGTGAGAAGCTCGCAAGTAAAGTAACCCGCGAAAAGGCTATATGTGAAATACATGACTAGAAGCTGAAAAGTCATGTCAGCCTGTCATTTTGCGAGTACTTCGCGAAGAAGGCTATCTCGCGAGGTAGCCACGAAACTCTCTATTTGGCAAAAATGAAAAGTGTTTTTCTAAATTCTTTCCACACACTAAATATACCCTTATTACCCACGAAATTGTAAGGAGTCATTTTCAAAGCAAAAACCCTAGCAAAATATTTGAAAGTTAGAGATTGTCATACCCATAATCATCTACACAAATTCTCTTGGTTTTCCTCTACTCCTACCCCTCCATCTATACATCCTTGAGAGGTTCTTAACCCAAACACTTACCTGTCCATTCTGAGTGTTGAGAGAAGTTTTGGTGCCTTTGGGAAACATTGGAAGAAGCCATTGAGGGGTAGATGCAATCTGGTGGAATTGTGGGATCCAGAAAGTTAGTGAAGATAAGACTACAAGAAGCTCGTTGGTAGTAGGAGCTTGAAGGGTTCAAGTACATTGGGTAAATTAGGCTTGGAGAGTCTTTTTGATATTCATGTACTCCAACTTATTCACGAGTAGATCAATTAGACTTAGAGGGTCAAGGAGAGGTTTTTCCCCAAGTACTTCGGTTTCCTTTTCGATAACACGTCTCAGTGTTATCTTGTGTTTACATCTCTCTTCTCTTCTCTTTAAGCTCTATTTTTATTGGTCATTGTGGTTGCTTATGACTTAGAGTAGCGTTACTAGTTTATAACACATGCTTTACTCTTGTTTCACACTTAGTTAAGTTAGAGTAAAAGCAAATAAGTTGTAATTTAAAATTGGGGTCTAAACAAGTATTAGTGTTTTCACACTAATTGAGCTTTCACGTAGTTTATCCAGTCAAAACACAATTTTCATGTATTTTAGTTTTAGTTTAGATTGTCTCTAAAGTATTCAAGTGATATCAATTGAAGACACAATTAGAATAAGCTCAAACAGCTCATTTCAATATTACAACTACTATCTTGACTGGTTGCTTGAGAGTAGTCAATCCATTGAGGTCACTTAAACCTCGACCGTAGCCAATCTATCAATTTTGTTTAAGTAGAATTTTATTTATGTTTCAAATGATGTAGCAAACTTGGAATCTGTGCAATAGGGTTCAGTAATAATAATATACACTATTCAGCAAATGTTTACAATATTTTTGTGCAATAGGGTTCAAGAATGACTTAAATGGTTTTTTTTTTTTTTTTTTAGAGTTGTCATCATACACATAACATGCATGCATCATAGAGAAGTTTTTACAACCTTATGTGCCTAGGGTTTTGTACCGAGTTAATTGTAGTTCATTAAGAGCATATTTCTAGGAAGAAATTTTTACCAATCAACTACATCAATCCAAAATTATTGAAGGATGTTAGTCAAATTGACAGGAGATCCTTGCAATTATTAGCTAAGTTGGAGATATGTGACAGGAGATCCTTGAGAGGTTCTCAACCCAAACACTTACCTGTCCATTCTGAGTGTTGAGAGAAGTTTTGGTGCCTTTGGGAAACATTGGAAGAAGCCATTGAGGGGCAGATGCAATCTGGCGGAATTGTGGGATCCAGAAAGTTAGTGAAGATAAGACTACGAGAAGCTTGTTGGTAGTAGGAACTTGAAGGGCTCAAGTACATTGGGTAAATTAGGCTTGGAGGGTCTTTTTGATATTCATGTACTCCAACTTATTCACCAGTAGATCAATTAGACTTAGAGTGTCAAGGAGAGGTTTTTCCCCAAGTACTTCGGTTTCCTCTTCGATAACACGTCTCGGTATTATTTTGTGTTTACATCTCTCTTCTCTTCTCTTTAAGCTCTACTTTTATTGGTCATTGTGGTTACTTATGGTTTAGAGTAGCGTTACTAGTTTATAACACATGCTTTACTCTTGTTTCACACTTAGTTAAGTTACAGTAAAAGCAAATAAGTTGTAATTTAAAATTGGGGGTCTAAACAAGTATTAGTGTCATCATACACATAACATGCATGCATCATAGAGAAGTTTTTACAACCTTGTGTGCCTAGGGTTTTGTACTGAGTTAATTGCAGTTCATTAAGAGCATATTTCTAGGAAGAAATTTTTACCAATCAACTACATCAATTCAGAATTATTGTAGGATGTTAGTCAAATTGACAGGAGATCCTTGCAATTATTAGCTAAGTTGGAGATATGTGCTAATCAAAGAAGTCCACTAAGATAAAATTTCAACTTGGTTGAAGCTGAGCTAGTGTCAATAGGTTCTATTGTAGGTAGATATTTGAGATTGGGTAAGATCTATGTACTTGTAACCTCAATTTGATTAATGAATTCTTTAGGAGTGGTAACCTACATAATCATTTATTGATTTCCTACGAAGGGTTTTGCCCATTGTGACTATATTGCCATGTCAATTTTATTTTTCTTTGCATGTAACTCTAGATTGGCGATGTGGTTTGTGCCATTAACCGGACTTGGAATGTAATTGAATTAATTAATCAATTTAGGTAATTAGTTAATTAAACTAGGATCAATTCTAAACCCAACATTAATGAATATCTAAAAAGTATAATAGTTGAATGTTAATTGTATTATTTCCATTCTCCATGGCTCTCTTGATTTTTAGTTCTCGGATTTCTCTTATCACATTTCTTTTTCTATTACTTTTTTTTTTTTTTTTTTTTTTTGCTTTTTTGTTTTATGGTGTATGTGGTTATCTTTTATTTTTATTCTAACGTGGACCACACTCTTTTAAAAAAAATAAAAATTAAGTTGGGGGCAATCCGTGTGGCTACACTGCTTGGGCGTTATCATAACAACACCTAACTCACCTCAGGGCACAAATAAATAGGGTACTCTCAAAGTGCTAATGGGTGTGCTTGAACCCATGCAATGTGCATGGAAGCTTGAGTTGTTTTCCATTAGGCCACCAACCGTGTGGGTGTATAAAACATATTTAATTTAAGATTGTTGTATGAGTAGGGTATTATACTAGCCGACTAAGATTATGGAACCTTATATTATTTGGTACCATTGGCAATTGTCAAGCGGACCTTGAGCCTTGAGACATCTCAAAGAAAAAGGGTTATCTCATCAGAAATTCCATAGTTTAGGAGCTAGTTTTTATCTAATTCGGTTAATGTGTTGGGGGGTGGTGGTTGAACTTAAGGGAAAGCATAATCAATTGGAAACCATGACCCATGAAACGGAGATCACTAATTCAAATATTCCCTTTCGTAACAATCCCCATAAAAAATAAATAAATAAGTAAATAATTAGGTTTGGAAACAAACTTACAGGAGTTTAAACATCGTTCCCAAACTGATAGCTGATTTTTGCTGCCAATTGCAAATGGTTTTCTGGCCAACTCATGCAAAGCTGTCTTTTTATTTTTCTCCACCTTCTCCTCACCCTTAGCAGTTGCTAATGATGGATCCTTTTTCAGAATTTCCAATGCTGTATCTATCCATAAAAATAGCAAATTTGATCATTGCCAATTGCAGTCACAAATATTGAAAAGGAGGTGTTAGTTCTATTCAACTTGTCTAACTGCATAAAACTAATTGTTAAAGTTCTGCCACAATATAGAATTAATGATCAATCTTGTGAAAAATATCATATATGCTTTATGCCCGATCAAAATTTTCTATGAGAGAGCAACGAGCGATGTAATGGCATTGTAAATTAATTGGCTCAAACATAATTACTAAGAAATGGGACCTACCATACATATCATTGGAAATAGTAGCAACAAGAAGCTCAATGCGTTCCTCGGCAGACAAATCATCAAAAGGAGTCTTAGGGAACAGATACAACACCATTTCCCTACGTCCCAGCAAAGCTGCTATGTAAAGAGGTGTCATATCATACTTACCGCGGATCGTTGTCAATTTATTGCACTTTTTCACAATCTCTTCAGCAATTGTCACAATTCCTGAAGCCGCAGCAAAGTAAAGGGCTGTTTGTTTTGTTTTGTTTATATTTGTTAAGTCATTCTCATCCATTCTTTTCACCAGTTCTCTTACAAAAGTGGTGCGTTTGGCTGCAGCTGCAATGTGAAGAACTCTCTCCTTCCCTCTTGTTATGGGAACTCGAACGGCATCTGGATATTTGTCCAGTATAACCTTAGCGTCTGGCCAATTACCTTTTAGGGCAGCTTGATATAGGGGAACACACAAGTTAAGGTGTCGTTGCCCTGGAATTTTATGAAGCAGCATAAATTAAAATATCTTATAAGGAATCTTCTAGGTTTGGAAAAATACGAAAATCTTCCTAACTTCTAATAAATCCCCCATCCCTGTTATATCTTTGTAAATAAAAAATTAAAAGATCAACAACCTACCAACTTGTTTATAAAATTATTATAGTTTTTACAATAAATGCAAGATGAGAATTTTCAGTAAAAAATAGTGTCAAAATTAGGTTTGGTAAAAAAAATTAAAAATTAAAGGCTATTTGATTCTGTACATTAAAAGGAAAATTGTTACAAATATATTATAAAATCAATCATAGATTATTTTTAGAATTTACAAGAATGATAAATTCATTTTCAATAAATGATTGTTTTAGGATGTATTGATCCTATTGGCAACTAAATTTTTTTTGCCTTTTTTTAGTTTATAATTTGGCTCCCCCAAAACTAAAGATCTGGCTCAAGTACATTCTACTCAAATACAATAAGTCAATAATATCTGGAAAAATACATAAAAAGAGGGAATAAATTTAATAAAATTTTTCAATAAATTAAGAAAAAATACATAAACTTCACGAGGACATTTTAACCTACTTCACAAATGCAATATTTGCAAGTTACAGTGAAAGAACACATAAGATATTTGAAAACATATTTACATGTCCGGCGTCAGTTTGACTGCATCGAACGAGAGTGGAAGAGAGAGAACTTACTTTCAGTTTCAGTTTGCCCCTCCTTTGCTTCATCTGTCAATTCCGACTCCCCAGAATAGCTAGTTCCTTGGATGACTATGCCAATACCTGTTTCCTCTAACGAGGTGGGAGTCGGTTCAATACCTACAGTTGTGACTTGTGAGCATATGCTGTTAAAAGATTTGATCGAACGGGGAATCCTTTTGGATCCAAAACCATACCTTCTCTAGTAGAAATACTTTGGGGATGACTCATTCTTGAAAGTGTCTCTGCCCTTGGAATCCTCTTCTATTCTTTTCTTCAATTGCAAAAAAATTAAATTAGATGCAAATAAATGGTTCAATATATTGTTTGATATTTTTATAACTCTATTGAACAATTTTTAAATATATATATATTTTTTTTAAGAATCCTATTGAACGATAATTATAATCTGTCATAATTTGTTTGAACATTTAAAAAACAAATAACAATGACCTTCCCACCCGAAGGGTGATTGCTATTAATTAAATCAGAGAGATATTCTCAACGACAGAGATATTTGGGAAATCGACATATATGAACACCTTGAGATACGCAGTATGTATTCCGATACTTGCAAGTTGATGTTCTAGAAAGGGAGACGGGAATCATTTTGAATAAAGGCAATGAATAAGTTCTTCAATTTTCATGGGGGGATCTAAATTTGTATCAAATACCAGAGCAGAAATATCACACCCTAGCTGATTTCAAAATCAAAGGTCTAGTAAATTTGTATCGACAACAAATATTCTTCTAATGATTTATTACAGGTGCGTGATAATACTTACTATCAGAACTCTAGCAGATTTCAAATTGAGCTTTAGAGCTTGTTGAGCGTTGAGCTGTCAAAGGAAACGAAGTATTGTTGTTACTCAACCTTGCAGGAGCTTTCGGCTAGCAAGTCAGACAACATTTATACAATAAATCTAAAGTGGCAACATATTTAATAATAAATTTCATAACAGTCGATGTCACATTTATAGAAATTGGATTTAAAAAAAAATTGTTATTAGTGTGCCTTTATAAGACTTAATGATAATTTGTTATCTTAACAATTATAAAATCTAAGTTTCAGTTAGGTCAATATGACAATTACAAAAGACTTTGAGCCTGTTTGGTACTATTGCTTAAACAACTGTTTTTGGTATTTAAATAACAGTACACATATTTCAACAACATTTAAACAATATTACTAGAAACCTATTATCAAACAGGCCCTTTAACTCTGCCTATATTTAAAACTAATTGATATCTTGAACTTTACAACATTTTTACAAACGGTTAATGTGACCAGTTTTTTATTTGTTTTTATCTAGACCTATCATTAACATCACTTTTTTTATTTATCAATAATCATTCACCATATCAGTAGTTTATAAAAAAATTTATATTTCTAATATTATTGTAAGATTTTATTATATTTATAAAAAATAACAACAACAAAACTTTATTACTAAAATTATTGAGATTGACAATGACCACTGCTAAGTCTTTTTTTTTTTTTTTTTTTGATTATAATTCTGTTATATAATGATCAACACAAATATATAAAACAAAGTTCACATCTTTGGACCACGTTTTCTTCTTTAACACTAATAATACGCGAGTAATGCTTTCGTAGCAGGTTGACGCCACTAATGAAGTCGTTGTAGATTGACGTCTTCTTTGAAGTGCATTATTGCTATCAGATACCACTTTAAAGTTTAAAGGCAGCAAAAATATCAGCCTTGGATTAAAATAATAATTAAAAATAAAAATAAAAGTTAATGGTTGCTTTATTTTTTTTAATAAAGTTAATAGAAGTTTTAAATGCATTAATTTAGGATATATTTTAGAGAAAAATTATTAGATACTTCCGAAGTATCATAAATGTGTATTCTTTTCTCTCACATGAATAGTGGGTCCCACCATGAATTTAATTAGTGGAACCTATCACTCATGTGAGAGGCGGGAGTATGCATTTATGATATTCCGGAAATATACAATAAGTTCTCTATGTTAGAATAAATGAAAAAAACAAGGTATTTAGATTCAGATCGGACTATACAATAAAAGTCAATTAATTATAAACTTCTCAACAATACAATTCTTTTAACCTTCGAAACCATTCTGTGTAAAAAAAAAAGTAGAGAACCATTCGAATAGCGATTTGAAACTGCACAAGTTAGAAAACCATGGATGGTTCTCACAGTTCTCTCTCTATGTTTCTTCTTAATCTCCTTCTCTTTCTCTCTCTTTTTCTTTCGACCTTTTTGGCCACTGGTTTGCTTTTTTACCTAACTAGTGAGCAAGGTTTTGAAATCCGAACCGTTCATTGAACCGTAAAAAGAGAGGTTTAAGGTTTTTGAAGTTGAACCGAGGTCTAACCGTGATGACGTCATAATTAATTTAATAATTATTTAAAATATAAATAATTATATTTGGTAAAAAAAACTTAAAACTAATTTAATTGTTAAGCTCATAAATTGCAGAGAAAATGAAAAAAAAAAGTATATATATATATATATATATTTTTTTTTTCTTTTTGAGAAACGTATATATATATATATATAAATATAATACATAGAAGTCCTAAATGATAATACATTGGGGTATGTGTTCACTGTTCGGTATTTGGTAGAAAAATATTTA
>JAOXJQ010000015.1:9666949-9682079 GCA_025762765.1 Quercus bicolor | reverse complement strand
GAAGGAACAAGGATCCTGGGTCTGATACTTTATGCTTTAAAGGACTGGTTTTGGTTCACCGCAGCTAAATTAGGCTGATTTTGAACCAAATGGTGCATAAAGCACGGATCCTACAACACATACAGACTAACATACAACAAGCATATACGTATTGAACAACAAGGAATAGTAAAGAATGAAATAACGAGGAAAAGAAAAGAAAGTAAAGTTAAAAAAAAAAAAAAAAAAAAAAAAAAAAAAAAAAAAAAAACCTTTAGGGATCCTTAGGATAATATGGAATGTTTCATCATTTTCTTAATTTTATAATACATTATGCTCACTAGAATGTGTTACAAGGTCCAAATAAGTTCAAAAATCACAGACTTAAATGGCTCTTCAGGCCTTTGAGACTTGCGAAGTTTGAATCCCTTTGAATCCAAGTGTGTTCTCTAGTGGTAGTTTTGAGGATCCTAGACGGTGTTTCCCCTCTCTTTTCTCTTTTTTTGAATTCTAACAAATTTTTCTCAAGGATTTTACTCTAATTCCACTGTTGGTTAATGCCTTTCACTGTTGGCTGCTTTTCCCTTTTATAGTGCCATCCTAGGGTTTTTAGGGTACCATTGATTCCTTTTATTTGCTCCCCTAGGTACCAGAACCAATGTTGTGTTAGCAACATTGGTGGCTGGTCCCTTCCTCATTCTTCATTATTTCCTTCTTTTGAGGTTCCCTCTTCAAAAGACCCCAACTGACTTTCCCGTTCTAAGGGGTCCTAGAGGGCTAACCTTTGGTCTTTCTTTTTCCAAGGCTTCTAGATTCCACTTTTTCAAACCCACCTTTTGGTTGCTTTTCCCTTTGTCATTTTTCCCAAGTGAGCTGATTCCTTCCTACTAGGCTGAAAGATCCCCAGTCACCTTCCTTCATGGTTCCTCTTCTTAGGTTCCCTGAGGTACCAGACCCTTACTCATGAGTTGTTGGTTCCTAAATCTTCTGATCCCTTTGCTAGGGACATATCTATCCTTGTTCTTCATGTTTCTGGGCATGCCCCCTTGAATTTTCTTAGTCCCAACCTAGCTTTGTTGCACATCCCGAGGATCCCAGGCTCTTGAGAATCCCCAAGTATCCTGGTCCAGTTTTCTCCCAAGGCTCCCTAGTGATTTTCCAGACCTTTGAGGGCTGGGCTAGACTTTTTCTTTCCTTTGTTTTGTGAGGTCCAAAGCTTGCCCATCCATGGATTTAGGTTCCTCCTTATGGACCCTTAATGGGGTTTAGGCCTCCCTCTTTTTTTATTGAAAGCCTAAATGTTTTTTCTAGATTTTAATCCTTTGTGTTGTTTTAGGCCTTGGTACCACATTGTGATTTTTTGAACCTCAACAATTTTTAAAACCCAAACCCGCCCCATTTACTTAGTAGGTCGGGTTTTACCCGACTCATTAGGGTTAGGTCGGGTAGTCGTGGGTTGGACAAATTTTTTCATTCCTTTAATACAAGATAGAAATTCTATTCTAGCTTAATTTAAGTGTATATGTGTGTGAAAGCTCTCTCCTGAAGACTTGAACCCCGGCCCTTACCCCCACACCTTACAAGCACTTATACTTGTGGTGTGACCATATCACCAAGGTTGTGTGGTGGTAAATTTTGCCATTCCTAATTGCATTTTGTTTACATTGCAATGCACATGTTATCTACTAAGTCATAAAAATAATTTTTTATTTTTTTTATTTTAACGGTTAATCACACTAACATTTTTAATTCATCATTTAATGGCATGAACAATTTTGACCAAATATAAAAAATTAGGAACCAAATTAATTTATTTAAAAGATTAGTAACCAAATCAACACGCAACATAAAGGTCAAGATAAAATACATAATTTACCCTTCTAATAAATGTTGTGTATAATAATAGGTTTGTATGTTAAATGTATTTGTAGCAATTTAAAATAAATTTTGTTTTTTATAAAATGTTTGCGTTGCAATTAACTGTATTAACTAAGTAAAAGACATGTGGCATTTTCTATTAAATACCCCCGTCTACTCCCACCTACCCACACTTTCACACTATTTCTTAAAGTTCTAGTACCTGGAGAAGCAAAAAATAAAAAAAAAACTAATTTTACATCTCCAAATATTACTTTATCTATTTTACTAATTCATTTCACAACTCATATTTTAGTTCTAATTTTTACATATAATTTAATCAAATAATATAAATTACCTAATAAAATAATTAAAAGTACTCTTCTCTCTCTTTCCTTCCACTCTCTTTTTCTCTTTACCCACAAAATATTATTATTATTATTATTATTTGGTCTTTAGATAAGTTTTAGTTACAACTTATTTGAATTTCTTCTACTTCAATTATTATTATTTTTTAATTTATGGTTTGATTTAAAGCTATCTTAAAGCATAGAGGAATCATATAGTTTATTCAAATCTTCAATAGTGGGTGGGTAGCCACTTAGCACAGGAAAATTATAACCAGTTAGCATAGGAAATGAACACTACCAATTATGATTTTTTAGAATCCAACTTTTATTATAAAGTATACTAGTAATAAAATTCACTTTCAACATAAAGATATATGAGAAGTTTGAAAGTTTTTTTCTAAACTAATTAAGAGAGAAATTTTATTCAATCTAGAATTGATAGGCCTACTCGTCCCCATTCCACATATGATCTGACCAATTATATCGCAAGGCCCATACACTTCCCACTTCCCTCCCTAGACTTTTTTTCTAGAGAAATACTAGCTCATAAAATAATTCACAAATTTTACTACAATTTTATCATATGATGAGTTGTGAATAATAGAAATGTAAAGCCCTAGTACCAACTTGTAGGGATAAGGGCCCAAAATTATATATTGGGCCTTGAGCCTTGGTTGAGGATGTTGATTGGTCTGAGGACGAATAAACAATAGTGAGGGTGTTAAGCTCAGAGTCCCATGAGTAAGTTACAAATGGAAAGGTTGGGGAAGGTTGTCCGAGGAGGAGTATCTCCTCGGATAAACAAAGCACCAATTAAATGTATATCCTCTCATTCAAGGTGACCTTCCAGGAAATTCCACTGATAGGGACGTGCATTACGAATATATAGGAGATATGGGAGCTCAGAAATATCTAAGAGAAAGCTGCTACCACCACATTGAGTGTTCTATAGCTAACTTTCTGGCCGCATTAATGAGAAAGTGATCTCTGAATAGTGTTTGTTCAGCCTTATAGCTGCCCCCAAAGACTTCAAGAGGGTGTTGATGGGACAAGGATCAACATAAGCAATCTACTGTCCACGTATAGGGTGAAGATAAGAAGACAGAGATAGTATAAATTAGAGGGAAGACCCTGAAAGAAGGGGATCGAAAATTTGAGAGAAGAAAGGTTTGTAGCAATCAAACTGTATCTGTAAACATTTTCAATTAATATATATAAGAACTGACTTCCTCGGATTGTGTCAAGGACTGAATTTACTTAGATAAATCCAATCTACTTCTGTTTAAATCTCTTTTGAATCAATCCTAACTATTATCCCATTCATTATAGCCTAGTTTTCTAACTCACTCTCTACAAATTCATTGTATTGAGTTTATTGGGCCTGGATCCATTTACCTCTTAGGCCAGGGATCAAAATGCGGTCCTTACAATTGGTTCCATTTGTGGGAAGAACTTGTGTGATAGTGAGTGTAACGGTTAATCATGGTGGGATCAGGTCCACACCAGGTAGAATCCAGGGGGTCCGAACGTCAAGATAATTTCCTCAATCTTGAGCACAGAAAGGACTGGGAAGGAAGTGTTCATATCATCCATACTAGTGAAAGTTAGTCTTGAACGGGGAGTCATGTCTTTCACGCAAAGAATACCAAGGACATGCAACTAGAGATTGATCATTTAAAGAGGAAGTTGTGCCATGAACGACGAAGACGAACTCCTCCCCATTCTGACTCCTTTTTTGACGATGAGAAGGACAGTTGTTGTAGACGTAGATCAAGGACTCCTCCTAATGAGTCTTTCTCATATGAAAAGAAATACCACTATGAGCGCAGAGACAGGAACAAGTCTTCCAGAGGCATGGGAAATGATGCGATGAGCAGAGTACTCAACCAAATTTCCAAATCACCTTTCATGTGCAAAATCAAGGGAGGGAAACTTCCTCGACAATTCAACCAACCAACATTCACCATCTACAATGGCAGAACAGACCCTGTGGAGCATGTGAGCCACTTCAACTAGAGAATGGCTGTCCACTCGAGGAATGAGGCCCTGATGTGCAAGGTGTTCCCATCCAGTTTAAGGTCTGTGGCGATGAGGTGGTTCGATGGCTTGGGGGTAGGTTTTGTTGATTCTTTTAAGGAACTTACCCAGGCTTTTGGGTCTCATTTTATTACAGGCAGTAGGGTTCCTCAGCCCTTAGATTCTCTATTGTCCATGTCCATGCGAGAGGGTGAGACCCTGAAAGCATATTCAAACAAATACTGGAAGATGTTCAATGAGATAAATGGTGACTTTAACGACGTAGCCATCAGAACTTTCAAGGTCGGCCTACCTGCCGAGCATGGATTAAGGAAGTCTTTGACTAGGAAACCTGTTACCAGTGTACACCAACTCATGGATCGGATTGATAAGTATAAAAGGGTTGAGCAGGACCAAAAACAAGGCAAGGGAAAGGGTAAGGTTATCCCTCAGGAGAGGAGAGATTTCAAGTCGGACCGCTACAACAATAACAAACCCTGAAGGGATTTTGCTGGACAATCTGGTTCTACAGCTCCTCAGGCAGTTAGCACTGTGTTCCGAGAGCCGGGGCATCAAGTCTTGGAGAAAATAAAGAACGAGCTATACATCAAATGGCCAAACAAAATGGGAGGAGACCCCTTAAGGTGCAATCAGAGCCTTCATTGCCAATACCACTAAGAGCGGGGGGCATACCACTAAGGACTGCAAAATTCTATGGAACCATCTAGAGCAACTAGTTAGGGAATGAAGGTTACAACAGTTTTTGTATCGGCCCAGTGGGCAAGGAGACCAATCAAGGTCAGGGGCTTAGGGGAACGCTTCTTTAAAGCCCCCATTAGGTACAATTAATGTCATCTTTGCTGCACACGGGAGAAGTGGTTCTTATCCTTCCAATGTAATATCTGTAGCTCAGCTACCAACCGAGGACTCCAATTCTGAGCCGAAGAGAGCTAGAGTAGAGATCCGACCGGTGCTGAGTTTTTTAGATAAGGATAAAATGGGAACCATCCAGCCACACGATGATGCTTTGGTGGTCACCTTCAGAATAGGAGGGTATGACGTAAAGAGGGTGATGGTAGACCAAGGCAGTCGTGTAGAAATTATGTACCTTGACTTGTATCGAGGACTGAACTTAAAGCCTAAGGACTTGATAGCTTATGATTCACCTTTGGTGAGTTTTGATGGGAAGGTTGTCATTCCAACGGGTCAGATTAGGTTGCTCGTGCAAGCAGGCTCAGAGATGGTTGAAGTAGACTTCATTATGATGGATGTGTACTCTCCCTACACGGCCATTGTGGCCAGGCCCTAGCTTCATGCCATGGGGGCCATTTCTTCAACTCTACATTTGAAAGTGAAGTATCCATCAAGGGACCAGATTAAGGAGCTTGTGAGGAGTCAATCCATGGCTAGGCAGTGCCTCATCGCTGCAATTATGCATCAGCCTGCAGCTGAGGGGGGGGGGCTCATAGTAATCAAGGATTCTGGCCATATCTACGGATGTGGTGTCGGGAGAGGCAAAGTGTGAGAGGTTGGAGGAAATTGCTATAGATGGCGATCTGGAGAATTTTTTTCAGGTCGGAACTCAGTTGCCTCCTCGGGAGAAGGAAGAGCTGTTAGCATTTCTATGGAGGAATATTGATGTGTTCACCTAGAACGCCTACGAGGCTTCTGGGGTAAATCCTGACTTCATTTTCCATCATTTGAATGTCAACCCAACTGTCCTCCCTAGAAAGCAACCATCTCAGCGCTCATCTAAAGAGCACTCTGATACTGTCAAGGAAGAGGTGAACAAGCTTAAGCGGGCTGAGGCTATCAAAGAAGTATTCTACCTTGAATGGTTGGCCAACACTGTGGTTATGAAGAAGAAAAATGAAAAATGGAGAGTATGTGTGGACTTCACAGATCTGAACAAGGCCTGCCCAAAAGACCATTTCCTCATGCCTTGGATAGACCAGCTAGTGGATGCCACTATAGGTCATCCTCAAATGAATTTTTTGGATGCTTTTCAAGGATACCACCAGATACCTTTGGCTTTGGATGATCAGGAGAGTACAACTTTTGTTACTCCTATTAGGAATTACCATTACAAGGTGATGCCCTTTGACTTAAAGAATGCAAGGGCTATTTACCAGAGGATGATGAACAGGATGTTTGAGCCACGGCTAGGGAAGAGCATTGAAATTTATATAGACGACATGGTGGTCAAGAGTAAGTTGGAATCTGAACACATCAACGACCTCGAGAATATCTTTGAGATCTTGAGGAGGCATAAGCTGCGGTTCAATACTTCTAAGTGTTCGTTTGGGATGGGGTTAGGTAAATTCTTGGGGTACATGGTTACACACCATGGAATTGAAGTTAACCCTAATCAGATTAAAACAATCAACAATTTACAACCACCTCGGAATCCCAAAGAGGTCCAGAAGCTAACAGAGATGACTGTTGCTCTAAATCAATTCATCTCTCGGTCAACAGACAGGTGTAGACCTTTCTTCCAATTGTTGAACAAGTGGAAGGGATTTGAATGGACCAATGAGTGTGTTTTAGCCTTCCAGCATCTGAAGGAGTATCTATCTCGGCCACCCATAATGTCCAGGCCCAAGGTGGACGAGGTTTTGTTTGCCTACATCGCAGTGGCTTCTTATGCAGTAAGCTTGGTGCTGGTACAAGTTGATAGTGGTGTGTAGAGGCTAGTTTATTATGTGATCAAGTCACTACACAAGGCTGAGGTCCGTTACCTACCATTGGAGAAAGCTATTTTGGCAGTGGTGCATGCCACACGTAAGCTCCCCCATTACTTTCAATCACATACGGTTGTTATCCTAACCCAGCTCCCACTTAGATCTCTACTTCAGGGTGCTGATTACATTGGGAGGATTGTCAAGTAAGGTATGATCCTAGGGGCCTTTGATATCAAGTACATGCCTCGCACCTCTGTTAAGGGTCAGGTCCTCACCGATTTGGTAGCTGAGTTTGCTGAAACCTCATTAGAAGAAAGAGTGGAGAAGCAGAATATGGACGAAAAATCAATTGATGCAATCTCCTTACAAGAACCTTTGTCCTGGAAGGTATACGTTGATGGTGTAGCGAACCACAGAGGATTTGGAGTGGGGCTAGTTCTAATATCTCTTGAGAGGATTACAATTGAGAAATTCTTGAGATTTAACTTCTCAGCCACAAACAATAAAGCTAAGTATGAAGCTCTACTAGTGGAGATGACCATGGATCATAAAATGGGTGGAGTGGGGATGACCATGGTTTAGAAAATGGGTGGAAAAGTATTGGAAATGTTCTCTGATTCAAGGTTGGTTGTTGGCCAAGTTCAAGGAGAGTTGAAAGCTAGAGATCACAGAATGCAAGAATATTTGAACCAGCTTAGACATTTATAGTTTGGATTTGAGTATTTTAATTTGTCACAAATCCCTAGAAGTAGAAATACACATGCTGATTCTCTTGCCATGCTAGCAACCTCCTCGGCACAAAATTTACCTCGAGTGATCCTTGTGGAAAATTTGTGTAAACCTACTGAGAAAGGAGGAAATGGGATTCATATTCATCAAATAAGGGTAAGTCCTAGATGGATGGACTCTATTGTGCTATTCCTTAAGGAGGATATCTTGCCCGAGGGTAAATTCGAAGTCGATAAGGTATGGAGGAAGCCTCCTCGGTTTTGGCAGTCTGAGGACCAAAAGTTGTACAAGAGATCTTTTTTTGGCCTATATCTGTTATGCATACACCTGAAGCAGTTGAATTACTCCTAGAAGAATTACATGAAGGGATTTGTAGAAGCCACACAAGAGGCAGATCTTTGTCTCACAGGGCCCTTACTTAAGGCTATGGGTAGCTAAATATGTAGAGGGAAGCACAAGAGTATGTAAAGAAGTACGACTAATGCCAAAGATTTGCATCCAACATTCATCAATCGAGAAGAGTTCTTAATCCTTTGTCCAGCCCTTGGCCTTTCGCTTAATGGGGCTTGGACATTGTAGGTCCTTTCCCTAAGGCAACAGGGAATAAGAGGTATTTGTTGGTCGGCATGGATTACTTCACCAAATGGGTTGAAATTGAACCATTGGGATGTAAAGATTTTTTTGGAAAAATGTTGTCACTCGGTTTGGAATCCCTTGTACCCTCATCTCGAACAACGGTCTTCAATTCGATAGCAAGGCCATTAGGAGATATTATTGTGACCTGGGCATAATGAATAAATATTCCACCCCGGCATATCCCCAGGGGAATGGACAGGCTGAAGTTGTCAATAAGGTCATAATGAGTGGACTTAAAAGAGGTTGGAATGCAAGGGGAAAATGAGTGGAAGAGTTGCCACACTTTCTTTGGACATACCAGATTACACCTCATAGGTCCACTGGGGAAACCCCCTTTTCAATGACTTATGAAGCCGAGGCTATTATTCCTCTAGAGACTAGATTCCCAACATTGAGAATGAGTTCTTTCACTTCAAGCTACAATGATGAACTGCTAGAAAAGAGCCTAGACTTAATTGAAGAGCTAAGAGAAAATGCCATGGTCCAATTAGCCTATTATCAACACAAGCTCAAGCAAGGATATGATGCCAACGTGAAGTCAAGACCACTAGTACCGGGGGACTTGGTTTTAAGAAAAGTTTTGGGTACTGCTAAGAATCCAGCATAGGGAAAGTTGGGACCTAATTGGGAAAGACCATATCGCATCACATCAGTGGTAGGAATAGGTGCATATTATCTGGAAGATCTAGATGAAAATACTATACTCCGTCCCTGGAATGTAAACAACCTGAGAATGTATTATTATTAATGAAAGCAGTCTTTACCATATTTCTGGTTTATCATATTATATGTCATTTGCCATATTTCTGGATCCTCGGACCTCATACCTTGGGTAAATTGATATCTTAATGACGTCTTTCCAAGTGTTAAATAGAACCTTAGTCATGCCTGGTTCCCTAGACCGCATGCTTCGAGTAAATTAACACTCTATGACATCTTTCTAAATGTTAAACAGAACCTTAGTCATGCCTGGCTCCTCGGACCACATGCTTAGGGTAAATTAGTACTTAATAACATCTTTCTAAGTGTTAAACAGAACCTTAGTCATGCCTGGCTTCTCGGACCATATGCTTTGGGTAAATTAACACTCTATGACATCTTTCTAAGTATTAAACAAAACCTTAGTCATGCCTGATTCCTCGGACCACATGCTTGGGGTAAATTAGTACTTAATGACATCTTTCTAAGTGTTAAACAGAATCTTAGTCATGCCTGGCTTCTCGGACCACATGCTTTGGGTACATTAACACTCTATGACATCTTTCTAAGTATTAAACAATCTTAGTCATGCCTAGCTCTTCAGACCACATACTTGGGGGTAAATTAGTACTTAATGAATTCTTTCTAAGTGTTAAACAGAACCTAAGTCATGCTTGGTTCCTCGGACTACATGCTTTGGATAAATTAACACTCAATGACATTTTTCCAAGTGTTGAACAGAACCTTGGGTATGTCTGACTTCTCAGACCACACGTTTCGGGTAAATCAACACAACCTATTTATTTTTCTAAGTGTCAAAATGGATCCCAGATTATACCCAACTCCTCGGATCAGTGGCTTTAAGTAAGTTAATGTTCTTGGATATTTATATAAGTGTTGAGCAAAATAAGGGTTGTCTGCCCTATTTATTTTTTACAAGACATATTATTCATCTCCATAAAATTCAGCCTTCCTCGCAGAAGGCCCAACTCTCAATACAAGTATGTGATAATTCTCTTTATTCCTGGTACTTGTTCAATTTATTTGAATTCGCAGTAATGCACTACTATTAGATTTTGTTCAAGTATGAGTAATAACAACTATTGTTAGTAATCTTATCAGTCCCAAGTCTCATTAAGGGTCAGAACAATATCAACACCAATAAGAGAATAAAGGTTACAAGGAAAAACAAAGGTTCATAAAGTAAAAAGTGAAGTCTTTTCATTGATCCAAAAGAAGGTACATTATAATCAGTGGCGAACAACCACAACCAAAAAGAAAAAAAGAAAAAAAAGAAGATAATATAGAGAGATGAAGCAAAAAAGTCCTCCTTGGGATCAGTTGCATTTAGATTTGGTGTCCCCAGCCTTGGACTTGGACCCAGCATCCTTGGCCTTGGAGACCACATCCCTAATCGTGAGAGCATCCTCAGAGCAGTTGGCCTTGGTCGATGGCTGGACCTCCTTGTCCTTACTCTTATCCTCGGGTTGAGGACCCCTCTTGACATCCTCCTTACTCTTGCCAACCCCTGTTGAGACTTTAGTGTTAATAGAAAGGGCTTGGATGGTGGGGAGTTGCTCAAGAGGAGGGGGAGGAAGAACGGCAGGAGGGGGGAACATCGCTGGAACTTCTCGGATGTCATTAGGGAAGAAAATGTTCTCAACACTCCTCAGCTCAGAGGTAGCAGGGACTCCTGCCTGGTTGAGCACTTCTGCCCATACCTCGATGCAATAATCCCTGCACACCCTTGCCACCTTTTCTGCTAACCACATCTTCGTTTCCTACACCCCACGTTTGTAGGATGCCACCTCCGTGGCCTCAAAAGCTTCCCTAACCACCCGAGCTGCATCCTTAACTTTCTGCAGCTCAGCCTTAAGATCTAGGACCAGCTGGCTCTAGGTGGCTAGCTCTATCTCAATCATGTGAAGCTGCTTGCATTGGTCTTCGGCCTAAATCTCCGCGTTCTTCAAACCCGCCTCGGCACTCAGATGTGCCCTATCCATAGCAATTAGCTTGTCGGTAAGCTCCTTATTTTTCAGTTCAGAGGCACCCAAGGCCCTGTTAGCCTCGGCACAGAGGTTGGCCTCAACCCTGACTTCATTTCGGGCATCATTGACCCATTCCTTGACCACAAAAACTTCCTGGATAGCCTGTACATAAAAAACAAAGGAATATGTCAAAAACATTAAAAAAAAAAAAAAAAAAAAAAAAGGAAAGGAAAAAGATAAAGTTTACCGAGGGGCTGACCATGGCCAAGTCCCTCTTCAAGGACAGGAAAAGCTCTGGCTGTCTTATTTTCCTCAAGGCCTCCATGTCCTTGGGAAGGAGAAGGGGGCACTCTAGAACCTCAGCCACATGATAGGTGTGGCCTCTTTGGAATTCCCTGATGGAGGAATTCCAGGGCAATGTTGTGCCATCCAACTCCAGATTAGGATTCCAAGTTGGATGGCGTACATTGGCCGAGTGCTCGGCCTCCTTGCTCTCTACCGAAGTTTCCCTCAGTCTATCTTTGGTTGTTTTTTGTTGCTTCGGGCCCTTCGGAGGGACAATGTCCCCCTCCTTGATGTCCTTCTCCATCCTCTTCTTCTTTTGCAAGTCTGGATTGGGGAGTAGGCCAAGCGTGGAAGGAAGAGGGGGAAGGGGAGGATTTGGAGGAAGTTGAGTCTTTGGGGCCTCCTTGGATGATGACCCCTTGTTCCTACCAGCAACAAGATCTTTCATGCCTCTCTTTAGGTTCAAGGCCATGTCTTCCTCTTCCTAGGAGCTGCTATCCAGATGAGCTACTACAATGACTGGGGTGCGAACATCTGAGAGTCTGTCAAATTCATCCTTGGCGTCCGATATGGGAATGACTTGCACTCCCTGGTCCTCTTTCTCTTCTTCGAGGTAGAACTGGTCTATCTTCTCCTCGAGTGATAGGCGCAAAGAGGCAGTTTCTTCCCTCGGAGCTACTGCTTCAGGGAGAGTCGGGACAAAAGGAATCCTGGTAGGCACGATGTCCTCTCAGGCTAGAAATCTGGGAATGAAGTCGTCTATTCTGCGGAGTCTAGGGTCACCTGCCCTGATCACGTGTCCCACTTCCTGGAAAATGTCTAAGATGGGCTAGAAGTCCAAAATAGGGTGCACTGCCCTCAGCTGCCTATCCTCACTAATGAACACCTCAACTCTAAGGACTTTATTGGGGTCATTGACGTTGACCAAGCTGAGGTAGGGCGCTATGTGTCTTTTATCTGTAAAAACAGCCGAGGAGCATATAATGGTCAGACTACTAAAACCTATCATCGAAGGAGAACCAAAAAAAGAAAAGAAAAAAAGGAGATAGTAAGGCTAAAAGATCTAAATTTCATGCTAAGGGACCTAACCCTAGAGTATCCCACTTGGTTTTCCCTCCCGAGTTGGGCAATGAAGACCATTGTGCCACTCCCTAAAGGCGATCAAGTAGTCATCCTTCATGCCCTTATTAGACTTGGGGAGGCATGATACCAGCCTAACAATGGTGGACCGGGACTTGAGGCAATATCTTGCGTCGGTAAGTGAGTGGTACTCATACAGGTGAACGACATCATGCCATGTGAGTCCCAGGCCCATCTGCTCATTGAGAGCATCTACGTTGCCTAAGACCCTAAATAGGTTAGGAGCGCACTAGTGGGGGCACAACATGTGGTTGACTAGATAGTCTCGGGATGCGAAAGAAATTCTCAAAGGAAAGAAACAAAGAATAGAAGGCCGAGGAGACCAGCCAAGGAGAAAATAACCTAAAAAAGAGGAAACACACGAGAATGAGTACGTTGGTTGCTTCTGGTACTTCTTAAAGGTTTGAATTTTTCAGAGAAAAAGACTTGGAGACTTTAGAAATTTGGGAAGCTTTGAAGGTTTGAGAGTTATGAATTTCTTGAGAGCTCGAAGATTTGTAAGATAAGGAAAAACGATTTCCCCGGGTACCTTATATAGAAGGCGGAATTGGGTGGGAGTTATCCGCTCAAATTCCAAGGTGAAATGCCAGCCGTAGGATTTATCTCTCACCATAGGATATGGGAACAGAGCACCGCCTAAAGCATTAAATGAGGCATCACGGGCTCCGAAGCGTTAAGAGCAGTTATGGGGCACACAAAGTAATGTTTTAACTCGTGTAAATCAAAGAAATAAATGGTCTTAACTCTTAAAAATCAAAATCCCACTTTTCTTCTCCAGAGTTTTGAGGGGCTATTGTAGGGATAAGGGCCCAAAATTATATATTGGACCTTGGCCGAGGACGTTGGTTGGTCCGAGGACGAATAAACGATAGTGAGGGTGTTAAGCTCAGAGTCTCATAAGTAAGTTGCAAATGGAAAGGTTGGGGAAGGTTGTCCGAGGAAGAGTATCTCATCGGATAAACAAAGCACCTATCAAATGTATATCCTATCGTTCAAGGTGACCTTCCAGGAAATTCCACTGATAGGGACGTGCATTACAAACGTACAAGAGAGATGGGAGCTCAAAAATATCTAAAAGAAAGCTGCTACCACCGCATTGAATGCTCTATAGCTAACTCTCTGGCTGCATTAATGAGGAAGTGATCTCTAAACAGTGTTTGTTCAGCCTTACAGCTGCCCCCAAAGACTTCAGAAAGGTGTTGATGGGACAAAGATCAACATAAACATTCTATTGTCCACGTGTAGGGTGAAGTTAAGAAGACAGAGATAGTATAAACTAGAGGGAAGACTCTGAAAGAAGGGGATCGGAAATTTGAGAGAAGAAAGGTCTGTAGCAATCAAACTGTATCTGTAAACATTTTCAATTAATATATACAAGAACTGACTTCCTCAGATTGAGTCAAGGACTGAATTTACTTAGATAAATCCAATCTACTTCTATTTAAATCTCTTTTGAATCCATCCTAACCGTTATCTCATTCATTATAGTCTAATTTTCTAACTCACTCTCTAGAAATTCATTGTATTGAACTTATTGGACCTGGATCCATTTACCTCTTAGGCCAGGGATCAAAACGCGGTCCTTACACTTCTAATTTTTCTTTGCTAGTCATAACTGCTAGTTGTATCAAAAGTTGTAAACAAAATTTTTAGGTGACATTTGCATTTCTCTTCGTTCCATAATGCGTACGCAAGTAATGCTTTTGTTGGTAAGTTGACGTCTCATAACAAGTCGTGGAAGGTTGATGTCACTTGCCAAGTCATGCTTTGCATTGACACGTTTTACAATTAATGCAAATCTACCATCCTCTACTCTGATAATGACATCCAGGCATAGCACTTAAACAAGGGTCCGGTTAATGTATGCTCTTAGGACATACATTAACAAATTCGTTTTTGGAAAAATTTTATCAGGAATTGAAAAAGTTGTCAAAACTTTTTCAATTCCTAATAAAACTTTTTTCAAAAATGGTATACTATTGTATGCCCTTAGGGTATACGTTAGTAAAACCCTTTAAATAGTATTTAAAAGTTAGTTGTAGATATTTTTTTTTTGGTTTTTTGAATGAATTAAATTTGTCAATAGACTTGCAATTCAGTAGTGTAATTTGTTTTTTTTATTAGGAAGATTATATATGTTTTAAATTCTCTTTTGTCTTGTTGTAATTTTCTTTTTGGTTTTTTTTATAACTAAATAGTTGAGAGTGAGAAAATTTAAACTTTTTATATTTCTATTAAAAATAATATACATTATCTATTAAGCAATAATATTCTTGATGTTATTGTATTATTAAATTATTATAAAAAAAAAAAAAAATTGAGTCCAAAGAAACTGTAAGTGTATCCATAAGTCCTCAACCACCTTCTTTGTAGTCTAGGGACATAAAATCAAAATAAATTTGAAAAAAAAAAAAAGTTATGCAAACTTTTACAGCAACATATTGTCTTGTTATAACCACCCCCCCCCCCCCCCCCCCCCCCCGGAAAAAAAAAAAAAACCCAAGATCAATTTAATTTTCTTCCATAATAAAGATAATTTAAATTAAATTAATAACCTTCTTCAATATGGATGTATGTTAGGTACCAATAACTTCATGATAATTACTTTTATCTTCACACTAAAACACCAATAAATTTTTTAATATAAACAGGATTTAATTAAAATACAAATATTTTATTCAATTACAAAAAATTTTTATCAATTGAATTAACTGAAATCCAAGTCTAATTATTAACTTAAATAATATTTAAAAACTAGCACCAATAGAGC
>JAOXJQ010000015.1:9636149-9656792 GCA_025762765.1 Quercus bicolor | reverse complement strand
ATATAAAAATAATTAACTCGAATTTAATATTCTTATATTTTTGAATTTTAAATACCTTAATTTGCCCATCCAAAAAAAAAAAAAAAAAAAAAAAAAAAAGAGAGAGAGAGAGAATTTGCATGTAAACAAAAATTGACACACAATTAGAGTTTAATTGGAAGGACACTTGACATGAAGTTGGAATGCATTTAAAATCTAGAGACAATTGACATAAAGTAATAGGACAGTTGGGACAATTTTTGGTAAAATTTTAGTGCAATTAAAATTAATTTAGTGTTTTCTTTTTCATATGGGATTTTTTTTTTTTTTTTTGAGAAAGAAATTAATTTAGAGTTGATTGAACTATCTCTTAGTTTTTGGTTAACCCATGGTTATGCACAGAAATATTTAACAATAGTGATGATGAAATGGGCTTACATAGGTCAATGAGGAAGTTATCTTGGCTTTTATATTGAGTATTATGAATGAGTTATTTGACACCAAAACTAAAAAAGAATAAATATTTGGTGTAAATTTAGACTACAATTAGAACCTAATTAATTCAATTTGAATTATAATTGTACTTTAACTTTAATATATTATATATGATACGTTAAGACATCTCTATTGGAATGGAAACACTTGGAGGTTACCACTGCAAAAGACTTTATTAAAGCAAACAACTTACAACTGGAAAAGATGGTGTTGCTCCGACACAATAATATCTTCAGCAACAGAAGGAGTAGCACGTAGTACAAAACAGAAGGGGCAGCACCATATATCTTCGGCATATTTAATTTTGACATATTTAACACTACACTATATATCCAACTAGCTAACTATATATTAATACGCCTCACTATATATATATATATATATATATATAAATTCAACACACTTGTATCTAGCTAACTAATTTTTTTAATTTTGACACATATTTTGGACCATGAGGTAGACATTTTAAATTAATCTCGAATTAAAATCTCATAATTTAGATTGAAAAGCTATCATTGGCCCAAAAATTCATTACTATTTAAATACTTTTTATCAACATAAAAAATAAGCAAAATGCTTTAGTTATGAAATGACCTATTTAATAAGGAATATTTCTTTAATACGAAAATTGTATATTGAAAGTTGTTCAAGAATTCTTTTTAATAGATAACTAGGTTGTAACTCATGCTTATACACAAAAGCATTAACAGCAGTGATGATAAGGATGTTTTAACTGGGTAAGTAAGGTGGTTATCTCATATTCATGCTAAGTATTATGAATGACTTACTTAAAACCAAAATTAAGATAACTGAAATGGAGACTCGGCATAAAATTAGACTACAATTAGAAGTTAATTTAGATTTAATTTGGTGCCAAGTGACCAATTCATAATACTCAACGTGAAGCTGAGATGACCAACTTACTCACCTAGGTAAAACCATATCATCATTGTTATTGTTGAATGTTTTCATACATAGGTTGAAACTCTCTCTAAAAAAATATATATATAATATATATATATGATTAAATACTATTCCATATGCACATGCATTCCAATAAATCATTTTAAGCATATAAGGAAAATTTTAAATAATAGAAATTTCATTTTGCTAGAACATAAAAAATTTTAAAACAATTGGCAATTACTAAAAGTGAAATTTTCTTCATGTACTTATGTGAGACTCAGGTTGATTCCCTAGCTGATTTTTTTTTTTTTTTTTTCAAGAATGGAGGGTGACTCCCTCAAACTACTCATCTCTTTCTTGTCATTCCACCACCCATTCTTCTCATGCCCACTCAATTTATCTTAAATCCATTTCATCCCATTTTAGATTAGAAGGCTCACTGAAATTGGTATCAAAGCATCGATCCAGCCATGGTAGAAGATAAAAGTACCAAACATTCCGGATTATCTACAGTTGCTGGAGTAAAGTCGCAACAACATCAACATCATGCTATTCAGATCATAGCACAGAAGGTTACCCAATTGTATGAGGTTGCTAAAGAAATTAGATCACTTCTACCAACTAGACCCCCTGGCAGCCGTAACAAAAAGGAATTGACGCCCAGTCCAGGTATGGTTTCATTTACTAAACAAATGGGAATACAATTTGAGAATACACTTTCCTACGTTTGATGGGGATATCCAACTGGTTGAATCTATAAGGCCATACAGTACTTCAAGTACTATGACATCCCCAGTAATAAGAGGATTCTCATGGCTTCCTATTACATGGAACTATGGAAGGATCTACATTAGTGTTGTTTGAGGATGCATAACTTAATTTTGATGGGTGAGAGTGCATTGCCCTGCACCCTGCGGGTACCGCATGACTCATTTTCTTCTTTTTTGGGTGTACCCCTCAGTTAAGTGGACCATTGAGGTGGAGGGTTGGGAGTTGTCACCTGGTTTAGGTTCAACAACCAACTTGGGCCCCATGCAGAGGCCTATATGTACACCAAACATTGGGTTTGAAGTTGGTGTATAGGATGGGAAAGTGTGAAGCACACTAATCCTGCTTGAGTCATTAGTCATCCGCTACTAATATTATTAGGCTACATTTAAATATTGAGATAATTAACTAAGCCATAAGTCTTAATTTTGCAATTATTAAGTAAAATAAACACAAAAGGAAAATATCAATGGTATAAAAGAAGCAAATATAAATTCAAAATCAATAGAATTGAACCTATTTAAAACCTAATTAATTAGAAATCAAATCAGAGAAGATCACTCATGCATTAATAGGGAAATAACTTATTCTAAAGGCTAAAATGCAAACTGCACTCTCTAAGTTTGACTAAAACTCATTTCAATCCTATAACTTTACTTTTATTAAATTGAGTTCTCTAAGTTTCAAATTTATTTAATTCAAGTCTTCTGTCCAATTTCATTAAAAAAAAAGAAAAAAAAATTTCTCACATTAAAATTTTTTTTATAGATTTTTAATGTGAGATTTTTTTTTTTTTTTTTAGAATTTTTTTCATTAGTTAATTGCATACTAAACAGAAAATTTTTAATGAAATTGCACGAAAATTCTGAATTGAATAAATTTGAAACTTAGAGAATTTAATTGAATGAAAGTAAAGTTAGAGGCCTTCTCTAATCATGTCAAATTTAATTTAGTATGGAAAAGACAGAGAAAATTATGATGAAAATTTCATTATTTTCTAATCTAAGTAGAGTAAAACTGAGTCGTCAGGAAACCGAATAAAAGCAATCACACAAACTAATTAAAGTAAAGATTTGGCATGCATGTAGAAGCCACACAGGTTTTCGGACTTGCGTACACACCTTCGATCATGCATGTGCATCTTGATGCAGAAATACGCTTCTAGAACTTTTTCCACATTAAATATGAGCTGTACATCCATTAACCTATTCATGTGACTCTTTATTTAAAAGAAGAAGAAGAAGAAAAACACACACGAAAAATTGAAATTAAAGAAACTAAAGACTATTCCCAATCATGCATAGAACCTAAATTTCAGACAAGAAAAAAAAAAAAAAAAAACAAGTTCAATGCTTCGTATACCTATTGACTTGCTCACTCAACTTTTATTCAAAACAAAATAGAATACAACAAATTAGAAATAAAGAAATCAAATACTGTTCCTAAAGATGCATAAATTCTAAATCTGTTAAAAAACAACAAAAATAAAAAAAAACAAAGGCATGTTCAATCAATTTTTATTCGGATCGAGATCCTACGCAAAATTTGTGAAAGGGTTTAGCAATCAAATCGTAGGATCGGCACGAGGATGGTAAGATCCTTCTCTCTGAGTTAAAAAAAAGTATACTAAAAAAATACTTATAATTATAATTCATAATATATACAAGGCAAAGTGCCAAATTACAAATACATAAAAATAAAAAATAAAAAGATCTAAGTTCTAAGTTCTAACACCACAAACATTTATAATATCTCACATAAACAACTTAAAAGCAAATAACAATACCTAATGTCTCTAATAATGTCAGTGTCAATTGTCTCTCTCACAGTGGCACCATAGTCGAATTTAGCTTCTCTCAAAGAGTCTCTTATCTTATCTTCTTTCTTCTGTGATTTTGTTGATTAGATTAAGGTGAAGTAGGACTCACAGCTTTTTCTGCATTTTTTTTAGTTTTATTTTTATTTTTATTTTTTTTTTATCAATTTGAATTGGGGTCGCTAAATTGATATGTTTATAACATTCTATGGGATCAGGATCCTATACGATTCGAAGATCCAAATTGAGACCCAAAGAGAAGATCCCCGGATTCAGTCCTCCTTCATCAACAGAGAAGATCTCCGGATTCAGTCCTGCTTCATCGAAAGAGGAGGATTCATCAGAAGAGGAGGAGGATTCAGCAAAAGAGGAAGAGGATTCAATAGACGAGGAGGAGGTTTCAAATCCACGCTTGGGGTCAAGCAAAGCAACCAATAAACCCTCAAAACACGGACTCAAGAGTGGAAAACACCCTGAATCACTAGGAAGAGGAAAAATTATCAAAAACTTACCAAAAGTTACAACTCCTCCAGACAGGTACGAAAGGCAAAGGGCACGCATCAATAGTCCATCATCTTCTCGGAAGAGGAAACACGAGAGTGAATCTGAGACAGAAGTTGAAGGGAACCAGAAGAAACGAAAAGTTAAAAAGGAACTTAAGTTTTATGAGAAATGATTTCAAGTCGTGTTATGTATCTCTATTTTCTCTATTTTAAGCAAAAATATTTTATGCGCCGGACGCATGAGATACCTCATCCTATTTTAATCATTTTAAGCTTGTATTTTTGTTATTGCTGGTGAGTCAAAAAGATAAGGGTGGAAATAAATTGTGAGGGTACTTTTTCAATAAGTCTTTATCTACTTCTAGTAGATAAAAATGGGCTTCTTTTATATTTAAATGTTATGTTTATTTTGTAAAATAATCTATTCATATGATTTGATTTTGAATAATAAATAAAGTATGTTGAAAAATATTATTATTATTTTTGGTGAAGTTTCACTTTGGGGGTTGGATGCCCTTGAATAAATACAATTGCTTCTTGAATAAGTATGTTGTGATTCCCATCACCTAATAATTGGTATGAGAGCCTAGTTATGGACATTTCCCAGATTGAGCAACTAGAAGTAAGTTTGATGTTTTCTTTTTAGTTTCTAGCGACAACACATGTTTAAGGAGATGCGAGAGAAGTTTTTTATTTTTTATATTTTTTTAACACTTGCCTTGATCAACTCACAAGTAACTTAGGTTGTGATCAAGTTGAAGATTCACACAATTAAAATGAATCAATATGTCCCAATGACCAAATTGGTCTTAACCAAACTAACCACAGACTGGATGTTAAAATGCTGTAAGAGTTGGATTGGGTCGTTGGTTCAACCAATAGGTCAATGGTTGAACTGCATAATTAAATAAAATAAAATAAATATAAAAATTTGATTGAGAATTTTTAAAATAAATATGAAAATTTTAAAAATAAAAGGCATGATTAAAAGTACTAAGTAAAACTAAGTCCAAGAAACAAGCCACCTAAAATAATTCAAAATTTCAAAGTCATGGCTTCACTAGTAACAACACTAGAAAATATAAAATAAAGATCTGCTAAAATTGTAGCCAAGCCTGTGATAGATAAATCTTGTAGGGATAAAGGCCCAAAATAATATGTTGGGCTTTGGGCTTTTGTTTGAGACGCTGAATTGTCCGAGGAGGGGCAGCTAGTTGTTAGGGGTTCCCAGTCAAAGTCTAATAAGTAAGGAATGAATGGAAGGTGGTCCGAGGAGGAGGTCATCCTCGGATATGATGAATGCAGCTCAAGTATGTATTCTAGCAACTAAGGTAACCCTCCAAGAAGCTCCATCAATAGGAGCGTGTCTCATAAACGTGCAAAATGGAAGAAAACTCAAAAATATTTAAGGGAAAGCTGCTACCACCGCATTAAATGTACTACAGCTACTTTTCTGGCCGCATTTATTTGGAGAATACCTCTGAACAGTGCTACCTTGGTGAACGCAACTCACAGAAAGCTAAAGAATGTGTCTGATGAGACAGGTACTCAAGTAAGGGCTCAGATGATCAACAAGTATAGGATCAAGATAGTCCAAAGAGGGCTATATAACGTGAGAGGCCTTCCATGGGGAGGGGCCCTAGAAAAACTTGAAAAAGAGATTTGTAACAAAGCTTTAAGAGTAAATATTTAAGAATCAGTGTCCTCAGACCAATCTAAGAATGTTAGTCCTTAATAAACTTCTGTTATCTTTCTCTCTTTGGCATCAAAATCTATTGGACGATTATCTGATTCACTAGGGCCCAGTTTTCCAACCCATTCTCTACAAATTTATTGTTTCGAGCTGTTTTGGGCTTAAGTCCATATACCCATTGGGCTAGAAGTCTAAATCAGGTCCTTACAATTGGTGCCGTCTGTGGGGAAAATACTTAGGTGATAGTGAGCGCAGTGTCAAACCATGGTAGGCTCAGGTCCACGACAGGCAGAGTCCATAGGATCCCAACGTCAAAATGCTTTTGTCAACCTTGAGCGGAGAAGAGATCGGGAAGGGAGTGTGAATAGTGTCCGAATTGGTAAAAGTCAGTCCCGGGGAAAATTTCACCTCTCTCAGGAGGAGAATACCAGAGCACCGCAACTGGTAGTTGACCAATTGAAGAGAAAGATGCGCCATGCACAGTGAAGGCGAGCCTCCTCCAGCCCGGACGCCTCCCCTGATGGTGAGAAGGATACTAGCTACAAACGAAGGTCAAAAACCCCACCTAGTGAGTCTTTCTCCTATGAAAAAGAGCACCGCCAATGTAGGCATAAAGCCCACTGTAGAGGTGTGGAAAATGACGTTATGGGCAAAGCGTTGGATCAAATCTCCAGGTCACCTCTCAGGCACAAAATTGACCGAGCAAAACTCCCCCAACGGTTCAGTCAGCCCGAGTTTACCATGTACAATGGCAGGACAGGCTCCGTAGAGCATGTGAACCACTTCAATTAGAGAATGGTCGTCCATTCCAGAGATGAAGCCCTGATGTGCAAGGTCTTCCCATCCAGCCTAGGACCCATAGCAATGAGATGGTTTGACAGCTTGGAAGCTGATTCCATAAGCTCCTTTAAGGAGCTCAACCAGGTGTTTGATTCTCGTTTCGTCACCTACAGCAGAGTCCCTCGGCCTTTATCTTCCCTACTATCCTTAGGTATGAGAGAGGGAAAGACCCTAAAAACATACTCAGACAGATACTAAAAGATGTACAATGAGATAGATGGTAACTTTGAAGACGTCATCATCAGTACCTTCAAGAGCGGCCTCCTAATCGAGCATGGTTAAAGGAAGTCCCTAATGGGAAAACTTGTCACTAGCCTGCACCAACTTATGGACTGGATTGACAAGTATAAAAGGGTCAAGGAAGACCAGTAACTGGGTGTTAAAGGAAAGGATAATGTTATCCCTCAGGAAAGAAGGGATTTCAGGTTAGACTGATACAATAACAATTGGCCACAGAGAGATTTTGCTAGTTAAACAACATCTACCAATACTCAGGTGGTTAATACAGTGTTCCAAGAATCGGTGCACTAGGTTCTGGAGAAGATTAAGAATGAAACATTCTTCAAGTGGCCAAACAAGATGGCTGGAAACCCCCTGAGGCGCAACCAGAACCTTTATTGCTAGTACCATCAGGACCAAGGGCACACTACGAAGGATTGTAGGAATTTGTGGGACCATTTGGACCAGCTAGTTTACGAAGGGTAGCTAAAACAGCTGTTGCACCATTCCAATGGCTGGGGGGCCCAAACAAATTCGTAACCCAAGAAGGGCGATTCTTCAAGACCGCCCTTGGTAACGATCAATGTCATCTTTGCTGCTCCCGGTAGGACCGGTTCTTGTCCCTCCTGAGTGATGTTTGTAGCTCAGTTTCCCGTCAAAAGCAACAATTCGGAGCCCAAACAGGGTAGTGCAATCAAGATCATGTACCCGACCTATACAAGGTGCTGAGGTTAAAACTCGAGAACCGGACAACTTATGATTCCCCTCTGGTAAGTCTTGAAGGAAAGACTATTATTCCAAAATTTCATATTAGACTACTCATACAGACTGGTTCGGAAGTGGTGGAAGTAGACTTCATCATGGTGGATGCCTATTCTCCTTACACGGCTATTGTGGCCAAACCCTAGCTCCATGCTCTGGAAGCCGTCTCATCTACCCTGCACCAGAAAGTGAAATACCTCGAGGGGCTGCATCAAAGAGATTGTGGGGAATCAACCTGTGGCTAGGCAATGCCTTGTCACCGCCATCGCACATCAACACGAAGCTAGTTCCTAGGCCACTGCCGAAAGGGACTTATAGCAATCAAAAACTCCAGAGTTGCCAGCCCATGGACTAGTTGAAGAGCCGAAATGCGAGGATTTGGAAAAATTTGTCATTGGTGGTGATCCGGAGAAGTTCTTTCAGGTTAGGGCTCGGCTGCCTCCTCAAGAAAAGGAAGAGCTATTGGTATTCCTCAAAAGAAACATTGACGTGTTTGCATGGGATGCTTATGAGGCCCTAGGGATGGACACGAATTTCATTTGCCACCATTTGAACGTTAACCTATCCATCACTCCCAAGAAGCAACTGCACCGGTGCCCATCTAAAGAACATGCAGACGCTGTCAGGGAAGAGGTGATAAAGCTCAAAAAGGTAGGGGCTATCAAGGAGGTCTTCTACCCCGAATGATTGGCCAATACCGTAGTAGTGAAAAAGAAGAGCGGGAAGTGGCGAGTATGCGTGAACTTCACGGATTTGAATAAGGCTTACTTGAAAGACCCCTTCCCTATGCCTCGAATAGATCAATTGGTGGATGCAACGGTGGGCCATCCTCAGATGAGTTTCTTAAACTCCTTTCAAAGTTATCATCAGATACCACTGGCCTTGGACGATCAAGAAAAGACAGCATTTTTCACTTCCACTGGAAACTACCACTATAAAGTGATGTCATTTGGCTTAAAAAACATAGGGTCAACCTATCAAAGAATGATGACGAGTTTGTTTGAACCCCAATTGGGCAAAAGTATTGAGGTCTACATAGAAGACATGGTGGAGAAGAGCAATGTGGTGTCCAAGCAAGTTAGAGACCTCGGAAACATAGGATGCGCCTAAATGCTTCCAAGTGCTCGTTCGGTGTTGGATCAGGCAAGTTCTTGGGATACATGGTAACTCACAGGGGTATCAAGGTCAACCCCGATCAAATCAAAGTCTTTAACATTTTACAACCACCCCGGAATCCCAAGGAGGTCTAGAAGCTTACTTGAATGGCTGTCACCTTGAATCGGTTTATTTCTTGATCAGCGGATAGGTGCAAACCTTTCTTCTTTTTTATGAAAAAGTGGAAGAGATTTGAATGGACCATGGAGTGTGCGTTGGCTTTCCAATAACTTAAAGAATATCTATCACGGCCACCTATCATGTCTAGTCCTGAGGTGGATGAGGTCCTGTTTGCTTACATCATTGTAGCCCCCTACACTATAAGTTTGGTGTTGATAAGAGTTAACAATGGTGTACAATGGCCAATTTACTATGTAAGAAAATCATTACATGATGCCGAGGTTCGTTATCTACCACTAAAGAAGGTCGTCCTGGCAGTAGCGCTTGGTACATAAAAGCTTCACCATTACTTCCAAGCACATACAGTTGTCGTCCTGACTTAGCTTCCACTCAGAGCTATACTTTAAAGTATTGATTACATGAGGAGGCATGATTCTAGGTGCTTTTGATATTAAGTACATGCCTTACCTCTGTCAAGGGACAAGTCCTCGTAGACCTGGTGGCTGAGTTCGTCGAACCCCTACTAGAAGAAGTGACAAAAGCACAGCAAATGGATGGATGGAAAATTGGTTGGCATGATCTCCTAATAAGACCCCCTATCCTAGAAAGTGTATGTTGATGGTGCAGCAAACCAAAAGTGGTCCAGAATGGGGATAGTATTAATATCCCCAAAGAAAATCACTATTGAGAAGTCGCTAAGGCTAGGCTTCTCGACCATAAATAACAAGGCTAAATATGAGGCCCTGCTAATGGGAATGACCATGGTTCAAAAAATGGGCGAGAAGGCAATAGAGATGTTCTTGGACTTAAGATTAGTCATTGGCCAAGTAAAAGGAGAACTTGAAGCGAGGGACGAAAGAATGCAGGGGTACTTGAGTCGAGTAAGACACCTACGATCAAGATTTGAATCTTTCAACCTGTTACACATCCCTAAAAGTGGAAACACACATGCCAATTCTATGGCCATGCTTGCGACCTCGGCACAGGGCCTACCTTGGGTCATCCTTGTAGAAGATTTGTACAAACCCGTAGGGGTGGAGAGAGAGATGATCTATGTTCACCAAGTCAGGTTAGGGCCTAGCTGGATGGACCCCGTAATATCATTCTTGAAGGATGACATCCTGCCTGAGGAAAAAACAGAAGTAGTCAAGGTACGTAGGAAGGCTCCTCGATTTTGGTTGTCCGAAGAACAAAAGTTATATAAACGCTTATTTTCCGGGCCATACTTGCTGTGCATACACCCCGAGGTAACAAAATTACTACTGGAGGAGTTACACGAGGGGATCTGCGGGAGCCACACCGGAGGTAGATCTTTGGCACACAGGGCCATTACTCAAGGCTACTGGTGGCCAAAAATGCAAAAGGAAGCACATGAATACATAAGGAAATCGACAATTGTCAAAGGTTCCTGCCAAATATGCACCAACCGGAAGGAGTCCTTAACACCTTGTCTAGCCCTTGACCGTTCACGCAATGGGGCTTAGACAATATATGCCCTTACCCCAAAGCAGCAGAAAACAAGAGGTACCTGCTTGTCGGCATGAACTACTTCACCAAATGGGTTGAAGCCGAGCCTTTGGCAAACATCAGGGACGTGGACGCCAAGAAGTTTGTTTGGAAAAATATTGTCACCTGATTTAGAGTCCCTCATAACTTCATCTCGAACAACAGCCTTCATTTCGATAGCAAATCATTTAAGAGATACTGTTGTCACTTGGGAATTAAGAAAAAATACTCTACCCCAGCTTACCTCCAAGGGAATGGACAAACCAACGCTGTTAACAAGGTCATAGTGAATGGACTCAAGAAGAGATTGGATGATGCGAAGGGAAAATGGGTGGAAGACCTGCAACATGTCCTCTGGACATACTGAACCACGCCTCGCAAATCCACCGAGGAAACCCCCTTTTCAATGACCTACGGGGCCGAAGCTATCATTCCTTTGGAGACCAGCTTCCCAACATTAAGGACCAGCTCATTCAATCCAAGCAGCAACAATGATCTATTAGAAAAGAGCTTAGACTTCATTGAGAAACGGAGTGAGAATGCAATGGTTCAGTTGGCATACTACCAACACAAACTCAAGCAAGATTATGATGCCAATGTAATGTTAAGGCCATTAGCGCCTGGTGTCATGGTGTTGAGAAAAATTCCACGTACTGCAAAGAATTCGGCATGGGGAAAGCTAGGGCCCAATTGGGAGGGACCATACTGCATCACCTTAGTGGCTGGTATAGGAGCATATTTTTTGGAAGACTTAGACGAGCATGTAATACCATCCCCTTGGAATGTAAACAACCTAAAGAGGTACTCTTATTAATAAAAGTTTCCTTTATCAATATGTCCATTCGTTGTGTAAATGTGCTGTACTTCCTGTTATTCTTTTTTTATATAAGTGATTAAACAGAACCTTAGTCATGCCTGAAGTCCTCGAACCAAATGCTTTGGGGAAATTAATACACTGTGACATTTTTTACAAGTGATTAAACAGAACCTTAGTCATGCCTGAAGTCCTCAGACCAGATGTTTTGGGGAAATTAATACACTGTGACATTTTTTACAAGTGATTAAATAGAACCTTAGTCATGCCTGAAGTCTTCGAACCAGATGCTTTGGGTAAATTAATACACTAAGACATTTTTTAAAAGTGATTAAACAGAACCTTAGTCATGCCTAAAGTCCTTAAACTAGATGCTTTTGGGGAAATTAATACACTATGACATTTTTTACAAGTGATTAAACAGAACCTTAGTCATGCCTGAAGTCCTCGGACCAAATGCTTTGGGGAAATTAATACACTAAGACATTTTTTACAAGTGCTTAAACAAAACCTTAGTCATGCCTGAAGTCCTCAGACCAGATACTTTGGGGAAATTAATACACTATGACATTTTTTTACAAGTGATTAAACAGAACCATAGTCATGCCTGAAGTCCTCGGACCAGATGCTTTGGAGAAATTAATACACTGTGACATTTTTTACAAGTGATTAAACAGAACCTTAGTCATGCCTGAAGTCTTCAAACTAGATGCTTAGGGGAAATTAATATACTATGACATTTTTTACAAGTGATTAAACAGAACCTTAGTCATGCCTGAAGTCCTCGGACCAGATGCTTTGGGGAAATTAATACACTATGACAATTTTTTACAAGTGATTAAACAGAACCTTAGTCATGCCAAAAGTCCTCGGACAAGATGCTTTGGAGAAATTAATACACTGTGACATTTTTTACAAGTGATTAAAGAGAACCTTAGTCATGCCTGAAGTCCTCAAACCAGATGCTTTGGGGAAATTAATACACTGTGACATTTTTTACAAGTGACTAAACAAAACCTTAGTCATGCCAGAAGTCCTCGGACTAGATGCTTTGGGGAAATTAATACACTGTGACATTTTTTACATGTGATTAAACAGAACCTTAGTCATGCATGAAGTCTTCGAACCAGATGCTTTGGGGAAATTAATACACTAAGACATTTTTTACAAGTGATTAAACAGAACCTTAGTCATGCTTGAAGTCCTTAGACTAGATGCTTTTGGGGAAATTAATACACTATTACATTTTTTACAAGTGATTAAACAGAACCTTAGTCATGCCTGAAGTCCTCGGACTAGATGCTTTGGGGAAATTAATACACTAAGACATTTTTTACAAGTGATTAAACAGAACCTTAGTCATGCCTGGAGTCCTTAGACTAGATGCTTTTGGGGAAATTAATACACTATGACATTTTTTACAAGTGATTAAACAGAACCTTAGTCATGCTTGAAGTCCTCGGACCAGATGCTTTGAGGAAATTAATACACTAAGACATTTTTTACAAGTGATTAAACAAAACCTTAGTCATGCCTGAAGTCCTCAGACCAGATACTTTGGGGAAATTAATACACTATGACATTTTTTTACAAGTGATTAAACAGAACCTTAGTCATGCCTGAAGTCCTCAGACCAAATGCTTTGGAGAAATTAATACACTGTGACATTTTTTACAAGTGATTAAACAGAACCTTAGTCTTGCCTGAAGTCTTCAAACTAGATGCTTAGGGGAAATTAATACACTATGACATTTTTTACAAGTGATTAAACAGAACCTTAGTCATGCCTGAAGTCCTCGGACCAGATGCTTTGGGGAAATTAATACACTATGACAATTTTTTACAAGTGATTAAACAGAACCTTAGTCATGCCTAAAGTCCTCGGACCAGATGCTTTGGAGAAATTAATACACTCTGACAATTATTTTCAAGTGATTAAACAGAACCTTAGTCATGCCTGAAGCCTTCAAACTAGATGCTTAGGGGAAATTAATACACTATGACATTTTATATAAGTGATTAAACAGAACCTTAGTCATGCCCGAAGTCCTCAAACCAAATGCTTTGGGGAAATTAATACACTGTGACATTTTTTACAAGTGATTAAACAGAACCTTAGTCATGCCTGAAGTCCTCAGACCAGATGCTTTGGAGAAATTAATGCACTGTGACATTTTTACAAGCGATTAAACAGAACCATAGTCATGCCTGAAGTCCTCGAACCTGATGCTTTGGGGAAATTAATACATTGTGACATTTTTTAGAAGTGATTAAACAGAACCTTAGTCACGCCTGAAGTCTTCGAACCAGATGCTTTGGGGAAATTAATACACTAAGACATTTTTTACATGTGATTAAACAAAACCTTAGTCATGCCTGAAGTCCTCAGACCAGATACTTTGGGGAAATTAATACACTATGACATTTTTTTACAAGTGATTAAACAGAACCTTAGTCATGCCTGAAGTCCTCGGACCAGATGCTTTAGAGAAATTAATACACTATGACATTTTTTACAAGTAATTAAACAAAACCTTAGTCATGCCTGAAGTCTTCAAACTAGATGCTTTGGGGAAATTAATATGCTATGACATTTTTTACAAGTGATTAAATAGAACCTTAGTCATGCCTGAAATCCTCGGACCAGATGCTTTTGGGAAATTAATACGTGGTCAACCCTTATATGCTGGTACTTAATTAGATTGATCTAATTGTTAGCAACGTATTGTTGTTTGTTTTTATCAAGTATAAAGTAGCAACGTCACCACGCTATTTATGGTGGTTATAATCCTCAAAGCATATAAAATAAAAGTGCAAGGGATTTCTGAGAAAAAAAAAAAAAGAAAAAAGAAAAAAGAAAAAAAAGAAGACATTTCTATTAAATAAGAAGAGTACATTACATTCAGTGACAAAGTGTCACTACAAAATTCCTAAGTACAATAGAAAATCCCTAAACAGTAAGCCTTTGCCCTAGAAGTATGAGTGTCTTCTTGCTGGCCTGGCCAAGAGGTAGGAGCATCCTTGGCCTTAGTGTCAGCTTCTTTTGCCTTAGCTGCAGCTTCTTTAGTCTCTTCCTGTGCTTCTTTTGCCTTAGCGGCAGCTTCTTTAGTCTCAGCCTCTGCTTCTTTTGCCTTAGCTGAAGCTTCCTTATCCTTGGTGGTGTCTTTGACTTCAGAGGAGGGCTTTTTCTCCTTACCCTTGCCCTCATCTTTGGATCCTCTGGCCCTTTGACCTTGGTCACCAGCTTGGCTAGATCCCTTTAGAACCTCAGGAAGAAGGAGTGCAGCTTGAGTAGTCAAAGGCTGCTTCAAGGACTCAGGAGCAAGAGTAAAGGGAGGTTGAGGGCCGCTTAGGATTGCACGAATATCAAGGTGATAGTAGTTTTTTCCCTATTGTCTCCACTCCAAGTCTGTAGGAACTCCCTCAATGTTAAGGGCTTCAACCCATGTGGCATCGCAGTAGTCCCTGCATGCCTTAGCCAGCTCCTCAGTCAGCCTGGCTTGTGTTTCCTCTACGCCAATAGTATAAGCTGCTTGTTTCTTAGCCTCCAGTGCCTCCTTAGCCAACTGAGCTGCCTCTCTGACCTTCTGCAACTCCGCCCTTAAATCCAACGCAAGTTGCCTAGAAGTGGCTAGCTCTATCTCTGTTTGATAAAGCAACTTACGTTAGTCCTCGACTTAAGTCTCAGCACTCTTTAGACCAGCCAAGGCATTATTCCGATCCCTCTCCGTGATGGTTAGCTTGGTGGCCAGGTCTTTATTCACCTCCTTTGTGGCCCCCAAAGCCTTCTCAGCATCAAGACGGAGGTTAGCCTCATTCCTGGCATCGTTCCTAGCTCTGTTGACCCACTTCTCGGCCACATAAACCTCCTTGGTAATCTACATAAGAACAATGTTGCAATCCCATTTCAACAGAAGAGAAAGCATATTAGTACTAAAACGAGTAAAAAATTGAGAATGTGGACTTACTAGAGCAAGGTCCCTTTAAGCATATTAGTACTAAAACGAGTAAAAAATTGAGAATGTGGACTTACTAGAGCAAGGTCCCTTTTTAGTGACAGGAAAAGGTCATACTGCTTTAGCTTCCTCAAGGCATTCATGTCCTTGGGTAGGAGGAGTGGCTGCTCCAAGGCCTAAGCCACATGTGTAGAGTGACCTCTCTGATACTCCCTGATAGAGGCATTCCACGGAATGGCTGCCCCGTCTACCTCTAGTCAAGGCGACCAAGCACGCTGTTGTAGGCGCACCTCGACTAGGTTTTGCTCTTCTCTATTCTCCACAGATGAGGACCTCCTGTCCTTTGGATCCTTGGCAGTCTTTTGTTGCTTCGTGCCCTTTTGAGGGAATAACTCCCCCTCCTCAATCTCTTGTTGTAGCCTTTTCTTCTTTAGATCTCTCATCCTGTGTAGGCCAAGATTCGCAGGAGGAAGAGGGGGAGGGGGAGGAAGAGTTGGAGGGACTTAGGACTTGGGTACTTCTTGTGAAGTTGCCCCTTTGTTCTTAGAGGCCATGAGATCTTGTAAAGTTCTCCCCTGGTTTAAAGCCATTCTCTCTTCCTCGAAGTAGGAGTTAATCTGGGCAATCACCAATCCCAGAGTATTGGCTGCCAAAAGCCTGTTAATATCAACCTCGGATTCCGAGAGCACTATCGACCCGCTTGGAACTTCACCTTCGTCCTTAAGGCGAAACTGGTCTACCTTGACTGAGAGGGATAAGTGTGCAGAATTTGTCCCTTCTTTTGGAGTAGCTACCTCTTGGGGAACACGCTAGATAGGCAACTCGACGGGTGGAAAATCCCTCCGAGCTAGAAACCCTAGCTTGGAGACATCTATTCGGTTCAATTAAGGATCGCCAGCCTTTATCGCCTGACCTGTGTCCCGGAATATACGAGATAAAGGCTCGTAATCTAAAATCAAAGGATCAACCCGTAGTTGTCTGTCCTCACTTACGAATATCTTAGATCTCAGTAATTTGTTAAGGGCCAGTATATTGACCAGACTTAGTCTCAGAGCGACGTGGCTTTTGTCTGCAAGAAAAAGCATCTGAGGAGGAAATGATGGTTAGGTCAACAAAAACTATCATTAGAGAAGATGAAATATCAAGGAAACTAAACTATGGGACCTAATCTTAAGGCACCCCACCTGGATCCTCCGCCCGAGTTGGGCAGTGAAGACCGTTATGCCACTCCTCGGAGACCAGGAGGTAATCGTCCTTTATACCTTTATTTGACATGGGAAGGCATGATATCAGTTTGATGACGCTGGACAGGGATATTAGATAATATCCCACACTGGCAAGCTTATGGCACTCGTATAGGTGGACCACATCAAGCCACATGAGCCTTAAGCCCATCTGCTCATTGAGAGCATTTACGTAGCCCAAGACCCTAAAAAGGTTAGGGGCGCACTGATGGGGAGTCAGTTTGTGGTTAATTAGGTAATCCCTAGTTAGCCTACGTATGGGAAACGCCATTTCTCCCTCCAAGAAAGCAATCATTGGAATGATGACTTCACCCACTTCTTTATTGGTGAGAATTTGGTCTGGGGCACAATATTGTAGGGCTACTCCCTGTGGAATACGGTATTTGGCCCTAAAACCCTCCATACTGGCTGGGGAGTCTTCAAAGTGTTTGAACCTACCAATCTAAGTAAACGTAAGTGACGCTAAAATGGCCTTTCGAAAGAAAAGAAGGCCGAGGAGGCCAGTCGAGGAGAAAACAACCTAAGAGAAAAATGAAAACTTACAGGAAGTGAACGAACGACACTGTAGAGAGTTCTAGAGAGTTTAAGAATTCTTTAAAGTTTGAAAACTTTTGCAAAATGAGAAAAGAAAATAGAAGTCCTTTAGGTGCCTTTTATAGGAGGAGAAATTGAGTGGAAGTTATCTCACTCAAACTTCGAAGAAAAAGGTCCACTATTGGATATGCGCCTCACCGTCAAATTTGGGGAATAAGGTGCCGCCAGGAGCAATCAATGGCACCTCGCGAACTTCGAAACGACAGCAACAATTATAAGGCGCGTTAAACTGTACTCTCGTATATGTGAATCGGGGAGTCATATGGCTTCATCTCTTAGGAACCAAAATCCCACTTTTTCTCCTCGGATGAGAGGGAAAAACTGAAATTTTGAGGGGCTATTGTAGGGATAAAGACCCAAAATAATATGTTGGGCGTTGGGCTTTTGTCCGAGATGCTAAATTATCCAAGGAGGGGTAACTAGTTGTCAGGAGTTCCCAATCAAAGTCTCATAAGTGAGGAACGAACGGAAGGTGGTCTGAGGAGGAGCTCCTCCTTAGACCACTTTCCGTGAGCTCCTCTTCGGATATGATGAATACAACTCAAGTATGTATTCCAGCAATTAAGGTAACCCTCCAAGAAGCTCCAGCGATAGAAATGTGTCTCACGAACATGCAAGATGGAAGGAAACTCAAAAATATCTAAGGGAAAGCTGCTACCATTGCATTAAATGCACTACAACTACTTTTTTGGTCGCATTTATGTGGAGAAGATCTCTAAATAGTGCTGTCTTGGCGAACGCAACTCACAAAAAGCCAAAAAAGGTGTTTGATGGGACAGGTACTCAAGTAAGGGCTTAGATGATCAACAAGTGTAGGATCAATATAGTCCAAAGAGGGCTATATAACGTGAGAGGCCCTCCATCGGGAGGGGCCCCAGAAAAACTTGAAAAATAGATTTGTGACAAAGCTTTAAGAGTAAATATTTAAGAATCAATGTCCTCAAACCAATCCGAGAACGTTATTCATTAATAAACTTCTGTTATCTTTCTCTCTTTGGCATCAAAATCTATTGAACAATTATCTGATTCACTAGGGCCCAATTTTCCAACCCATTCTCTACAAATTTATTGTTTCGGGTTGTTTTGGGCTTAAGTCCATATACCCGTTGGGCTAGAAGTCTAAATCAGGACCTTACAATTGGCGCCGTCTGTGGGGAGAATACTTGGGTGATAGTGAGTGCAACATTCAACCGTCATGTAGTGATTTGCTTACATGGTAAACTAGTCGTTGTACGCCATTGTCAACTCGTATCAACACCAAACTTATAGCGTGAAGGGCTACGGCGTTCAACCATTGTAGATACTTGGCATTGCAGATACTTGGCATTTGGTTGAAAAATATATATATTTTTATCCCAAAAACACCAAATGCCAAGTATCTACAATGGTTGAATGCTACGCTCACTATATACATAACATATGAGAGTTTATTACGATGCAAAAATAATAGATATAATTTAACATGTGAGTATTATTTATTACATATTTAACATGTGAATACATACATAAAAAATAAAAGAGAGAGAATGAGAGATATCATCTTTTAGCAAATTTATCCTCCAATATCTCATTCTCATGCATAAACATAATTGTAATACTCGGAAAAAACAAATAAATAAAAGGAGGGGTATTTAAGTAAATTTGTTTATGGGGTCAACTTTTATAATTAATATTACTAAGAGGTTTTTAGAAAATAAGGTTGAAACCCTAGTTTATATAGTCTAATTTTAAGTCAGCGTATATTGACAGATGTTTTGAGGGAGAAGACTACCCAAAATACTAAAGTAGAGAAAATTTGACTGCACAATAGAGGTAAGAGCCCAAAAATCCCTGCTTGTCAAATCTAAAATTTATTTAGAATTAGAGTATTTTATTTATGTGAGTATTTTAATCAATAGTGAAACTATTTATTTATTCAAGGATTTTAATAATGCAAACGAAGAAAAGTTTAGATTTATATTTCGGTAAATTGAAAGTTACAACCTGCAGATTTTTTCTGTGCTTAACATCTAAAATTTTTATGTATATATGCTCCAATGCGATAAGTAGCTGGAAGTTGTGGATTTTAGGCATGAGGTCTAAGGTCAACTTTCTGCACAATTGGTTGTTTAAAGAACTGTGCTCGAATTGATAGAATTGAAAAAAAAAAAAAAAATGAAGAAGAAGGAAACTGTAAAGTAAGACTAGTACACGTCCATGTCATCCTTGAGTGACATAGTACTACACTACTCCTAGGTGCTAGCTTAATCTTGTAAGTGGTGGCAGAATATATATATATATATATATATATAGTATTATGATTAGGTGGAGTTTTAGGTGTCAGATAAGCAGACAATTATGAGAGATTTTCTGATATGTTATAAGTCTTTCTTGAATTTTATGATTATTGAGTAGATGACACTTGTAAATTGTTAGGTGAAATCTAAGGATTTTGGAGAAAGTGTTGGAGAGAAGTTTTTGTGGTGAGCTAGCCGAGGTAAGTAACATTATCCTAATTAGTTTTGTCTCTGCATAATTTAACTATTGAAAATTGTTTACAATTGTTACTCTTTATTTCTATTGTATTAATGATTTCAAGTAAAGAATGGATAAATTCCACAAATAAATATGAGCATTGAATATATGATTTATTTATTTAATTTTTCCTTTAACTATATTGATTTAAAGTACAGAATATAGAAATATAACAAATATATTTGAATATTGAAAATATGATTATTTATGTATATATATATGTACTTGAATAAGATACATTCTTGTTAGGAACTATGATTTCATATATATATGATTATGGACAAATTGACTATGAATTGATTTTGATACCTAAACCAATGGGGGTTATTCTTTGGTACTCTGATATCCAACTAATGGGGGTTGTTCATTTGTATTCTGATACCCATACCAATGGGGGTTGTTCATTGGTATTTTGATACCCATACCAATGGGGGGTCGTTCATTGGTACTCTGATACCCAAACCAATGGGGGTTGTTCATTGGTATTCTGATGCCCAATCATGGGGATATAGCGTGACCATAGTCATAAGGTTGTTAAGAAAATGAATTACGTTTAAGTATTTGAACCCTTTTGAGTCCCTAAAACTACATATGTGATTTTGGAAATGTTTAAGTATTTAACTAATTTGAGTCACTTAAAACTGCTTATGTATTTTTGGAACCTATTGTAAGTTATAACTTCTGATATATGGAAAACTTACTACTTCCTAAACCATCTATGATATAATTGTAAGATTAAAGTATGTGATCTATTTGCAA
>JAOXJQ010000015.1:9598191-9608576 GCA_025762765.1 Quercus bicolor | reverse complement strand
AATTAACATAAAATCATGTTTATCAAAAGATAAATAAATGAATCATAGAAATAATTAGACACTTTATCAAAGAAATTATTAGAATATATTGAGATATTATTATAAAGGAGTATAGTACATAATTTATTAGGATATTAATGAAGTGTGAACAACCTGATTTTTTAGAATACCATGTGTTACTATGATTTTGTAATATCATTTATATAAGTAAGTGGTGTCACAGCTTTTAATTTCGTCAAACCATCCCACTTCTTGTCCACAAGACAATCGGAAACCCTATGAATCAATAGTGTGGTGGAAAAAATTTGGAAAATCCCAAGTTGACCAAAAATATAGTGGACACATTGATAATGGAAACCTTGGCTCGGGGGCTTGTTCACCATCCCAAGTCACAACATTTCACTTCATGAGTAAGTGCATTCATCAAGAAGGTTGACGTTATAATTTAATCCTAGGGGTCGTTTGACCCAGAGAACCATTACATAGTGATTTTTAAAATTATTCATGTATATTATTTAAACAAATCATCACATGACTCATTAAAAAAAAAGTATATGACTAAAATTATATATAAATGATCTTTTCAATTGTCACCTAATGAGTTAAAGAAAGATAATTCCAAACCGATTTGAAACTAAACTTTTTATGATGGTAATATATAGAATGGGTGATTTGCCTAGAGATATTGTGATTCAAAAGGCAGAGGGCTTGGGCGGTGGGCTTGTAGAAATGCTATTGTACATTAAGGGTGGGGAAAAGGGCTTGGACTTAGGCTTTGAAACACCTGAGATTTGACAAAATATTGCACCCGCTACACAAGCTCAAAACTGTAACTAATACAATCTTTTTATCGTTTACAACATTCAAAATAAAAATTATCGTATACAAAAATTGAGACATCTTAGATTTGACAAAATAAATTTATTGGGAGGTTGCCAAAAATAGCCTCTTGAATCAACTTTTTAATAGCTTTACAAGGACCACCGACATTTACATATGTACACTAGTTGTGTACAAAGAAGTAAGAATAACAATAGGCACATGCGACTAAAATCATCTTTGCAATAGTTTTTTGGATATGGTTCTACTCCCATATGCAAAAATTTTCCATAAACTGCATATTGGCATACGTTAAGAAACTTTTTCGCATAAATCTGTATGCACATACTACAGAATGTGAAGGTTTAGAGTGTGTTTGGTAGAATTGTTAAACAACTCATTTTCAATTTTTAAACAATATTACATATATTTTCACACACTTGTTCATCCACACATAATTTAAAAAACTATAAACAACATTACTTAAACTCTTCTATTAAACAGACCCTTAATTTTCCATAAAATTAAAGATGTCATACTACATAGTCAGGTGTAGTAGGATTTTTTGTTTGGTGGGCCAAATTTTGATACTAATATAGTAGTCATGAAACAAGATAAATCATCACACGTGTAAACGCACATACATACATACATACATATATATATATATATAAACATTAATATTTTGATACTAGAGTAGGTTATAATTTATAAATATATTGTATATAAAATTAACAATTTTCACATATGTATATTCACAAAATAATTTTTTAGGAAAACTTATCATCTTTTAAACTCCAATGAGTATACAAAAGCTATTTAGTTTGATATTAAACATGTACAAAAAAATGAATTTGAGAAAGAAAAAAAACTACCTTGTCTTTGATTTAAAAGCATCATTGAACTAACCCAAACATTTGGGAAGGGCAACTTCTATTTTTGTAGTTAAATATTTAAACTTTTTAATACTTATACATGGTATAATTTTTTTTTTTTTTTTTTTTTTTAAATTTTGGAGGAGCCATGGTCCCCCCAAGCCTTGCTATAGCTCTGCCCCTATACATAGTATCATGTCATTTAAAAATTAATTATCAATCATTCCTTATAAATTATATGAGATTTTAATTAAAATAATATAATGCATGCCCATTCTTTTGGCATGTAGATGGTGGGGAAGGAGTGAGGTGGAGTTCAAACTACTAACATGAGACATCACAAAAGATAACATTAATTACTAAAAGATTATAATTTGAATCCACCATAGTTGTACTCAGTGCACAAAGCTTCAACTTTATGTGGGGTTTAGGAAATGTTCTTTAAGCAGTCTTACCCCAATTTATTTTGGAGAGGTTGATTCTCAAATTCTAACTGACAAATTATCACTCTTGGTGAAAGACACTATTGCACCATGGCTCAACCTCTAACTTTAAACCACCATGAATGCCTTTATATTCATTAATAACTAAACTTTTGCATTTTAAAGTAAATGGAGAAGATGATAGTAATGTAAGGAGTATTTCCATACCATAATAGTAGACTTTTTATTTATTTATAAACTATTATACAAATAACAATTGAGGGGAGATTTGATCCATGGTTCTCCTCTTAAAGGAGAGGAAGACATCTTAACAACATAGACTTTTCATTATAATTTACCTAAGTGTTAAAAAAAAATAATGAAAGAGAGACCACAAACACTTGAATTTGTAGGCAAAAATAAGGTACAAAAACTTTCGGAACTAGTCACGTAGCATTCATCCCGTGCAAAGGTGGGACAAAAGTGACATACGTAGAAAATTTTCTCCCTCTCTCAGCCAAGTCTACAAGGACATTTTTATCTCATAACTATTGTTTTATTTGTTGATAAATGGTGGTATTCACATGTGAAACAAAGGAGAAATCTCCGTTTGTTCATTAATGGCATTTTTCCTTACCAGGTGTGGGGATGTAAGTGCAAGGATTAGGGCTAGAAATAGGAAGGGACGGTCGATTTTGTAGAAATTGCACCTTGTTTAGGCCAAGTGTTGGTATGTCATGCAAAGGCCTAGGCCTAGCAGCATCAAGAGGAGAGGTGATAAAATTAAAAATCAAGAACACAACTATCACCACCTTGACAGTGTTGAAGAGATCGAGTTTTCTTCGAAAAGAACATGTTTTTTTAATCAAGGAATAAGAATGTATATTTCAAGTTTCTTTCTACTACGGGATATAGTTCGGATTTTAGGGCTTGTGGAAGAAGTGTGAGTACATAATGTACTATATATAGCTTAAAAGTTGTTTATGTGGAAGAGTGAAATTGTTGAGAAGATTCAAGAAAGAGGTAGTGCAAGAACAAAATATTACTAAATTAAGTTTTAAAAAAATATATGTAAATAAAAATATAATTGGAGCCTTTCCTTTATATGTTTTGCGTTGAAGTTAATAAGTTACTTGTTATGTTCACATTGATGACATATATATAAATTGTAGACACTTAAAAATAGTTTACAAGTAATGATTTTATTCATATTCTATTTGTTATACATGTAGTACCACTTAAATTTAATTATCAACTAATTATAGGAAGCATTCATAACTAGTATGTAAATTTATATTTTATGGATAAGTCCCAAAAGCTCAGAAACTATTACTTGAGAGTATAATTTTCTTGTGATATTATATCATATGTAAGTTGTTTTGACAGCTCTACCTCATATTCCATAGCTTAAATGGGAAATATGTGCTCTTAGGAGAAGCTAATTAAAGCATTACATATTTACAAATATGCTTAGAAAGAAATTCATATACTGCAAGTTCCTGACTCATTGAAGCTTAGAATATCCTTGCCACAATGGCCCACTTGGAAATAAAAGATTGGCAAGCCATGGAAATTGAACGAGAAAAGAAGTGGACCACCATGGCGTATTTTCCTTAGGATGTTGTTGATATGCATGGTTTTCATGTAAAGAAGTAAGGTTGCCTTAAATAAGAATTTAAGAACCTAAGAGAAAAATTATCCTAAATTGTTTGGTAATTGTTCTCTTATACCCTTTGGTGTACATTTTGGACATAAAACGTTCATAATATCACATTTTTTATTGATATATATATATATATATATATTTAAAATGTGAAATGAATGATGTATACAAATGATGTAGAATATTTATATGAAAAATCAATGTCAACCGTTAAGTGAGAATAGAATCATTTTTGCCTTCGGAAATAGTCTTCTCAACGTTCCCATGCAAAGTTGGGACAGAAAGGGACTTTACTACATAGAAAATTTTCTTCCACCCCTTTAGTCTTTCAAGGACGAAAATTTTGTCTCCTAGCCATTGTTTTCTTTACCGACAAATTCTAGTAGAATTCACAAGTCATATTATGGCTTCTTTTGGTGTACGTTCACAACAAAGAAGGTCGCTATCTATTGAGATGTTCAATTTGAAGCTCACGTGCTTTTAGTTAGTTACCTCTTTACCCAAGTTAACATAAAATCATCTTTCTCAAAAAATCATAGAAATAATTAGACATTGTATCAAAGATACGGTTAGAATATATTAAAGACATTATCAAAAAGAATATAATTCATATAATTTATTATGATATTAACATGAGTGTGAAAACATGATTTTTTTTTAGAATACCATAAGTTACCATGATTTTGTAATATTATGAGTTAATACGATTTTAGGGTTACTATCTTATATATATATATATATATATATATAGGGGTGTCCACGGGTCGGGTACTCGACCCGACATTATCAGGTCGTGAAGATTTCGACCCGCAACCAACCTGAATGAAGTTTCAAATCAACCAGGTTGGGTCATATTGGTTTTCGGGTGTGAACGATCGGTTTTGAATTTTCCAATATTCTCCAGTTTTTGGCCGAAATCTGGCCGGATCTAACGAGAGTTGGGCAAGATTCCTTTGAATCTATGAAAATTTGGCCGAGATTTAGCCAAGTTAGAGTCGGGCTTACCAGAGTTTTGGCCGAGTTTGAGTAGATCTGGGCTGAATTTGCCGGAATTAAGCAAATTTGAGTAAGGAAGAGAGTAAATCTTGATCGGATTTGAGCTGATCTGAGTGAAGGAAGCCCAAACGTGGCCAGATTGGAGCTGAGAGACGCCAGATCATCGCCAAATCTAGGTGATTTTCGTCGTTCTTTGAGTTTTTGTTGGGCTAGTTGGGTGGCTCAGGTTTTTGAGGACGAAACCCGCCACTCGACTCGCCGGAGTCAGGTTTTGACGATTGAGACTTGTCACCAACCTATCAGAGGTGTCAGCCCAGCTGTGACGGGTTGGTTCCGGTTGGGTTGGTCGGTTCCAAGGTCTTTGGTTTGCATGAACACCCCTATATATATATATATGACTATCCCACTCCTTGTCCATGAGACAATCAAAAACTCTATCAACCAATATTGTGATGGATAAATTTTGAGACTTTCAAGTTTACAACACGTACTTCAAGTCTATCAAACTCGCAACCCAGACGTCCTCAAAGAGACTAGGGTTGCTATCTTAAGATCACTATATTTTTATACATAAATTTTTAATTAATAAATAAATAATGTATTTTTATATATACATTACATTGAATTTATTATAAAAATTCAAAATAATAAAAATGTAGTCATTTGGATTTTTTTTTTTTTTTGGTAAATATAGACTGTCAAATCGAGTCACATCATTTCAGTATATTATTTTATTTTATTTTTTCTATTTTGGCAGAAAAAATTATTGCTTTTTGTTTGGGAGGGAATTGTGATAATAATATATTAGTCAAGAGTCAAGAAAAACCTCACACACATGCATGGACATGCACGCGCGCACACACACACACATATAAACCTTATTATTTTAATAGTAGAGTATACACAAAATTATCAACTTTGATGTATATATATATTTACAAAATAGCTTTTTAGGAGAATTTATCATCTTTTAAACTCCAATAAATATATAAAGATTGTCTATTTTGATATTAGACATGTATAAAAATATCAACAAAAATAAATTAGAACTCCTATAAAAATTATGCTCAATGATTATTTTTCATAGAATTAAATCATATTCATTACTATTCTTAAATTTTGCATTTTCAATTTTCTGGCTATTGGCTACCTTATTTCCTTTTCTACACCATTCAAACCAAAGTACAAGTTTTCAAAAAGAAAAGCCGACCAAGAAAGCCCCCATTTGGTTCATGCTTTATCTATTTGACATTATTTACATTAATCTTGTCTCCTAGTCATTGTTTTCTTATGAGTAAACGTTCTGTCCGGAGCTGGCAAAAAAGTGAGGTTTTACGCCATCAATGAGGAGTTGCCACATCAGATATTCAAAGAGGCCTCAATACACTTGTAAGGACTCAATTTGGAACAACCCCAAAATGATATTGGATTCGTACGTCAAAGACCCAAACAATAGAATTTGTAAAGCGTGGGCTTGAAAAGCTAGGCCTTGGTCACCGGACAGCGGTTTGGGTGGCCTTGGTCACCGGACAACGGTTTGGGTGGCTCTGGTCACTGAACCTCGTCCAAGGAGTTTCTGGAGCTTTGTGCTCTTATCATCCTCCTTTTTCTAGAACTTCATGGTTTGGGAGACGGTTTGTCCCCTCCCTCTTTCTGTATTGTTTCTCTTTCCTTTTTATACTAGCATTTACCTTCTCTCCAGTGTCCACGTGTGAGCTCAACTTTCTAGGGTTGAGACTTGTCCCATCAACCCATACCTAGAGTGGTTGGGGGTGGTTGTAAAAGCTGAAGAGTATGGCGAAGAGCATGGACCTGTCAAGTGCAAAGTTCTTTATTGCAGCACTGGCAGCCTTTTACTTGGGCCACTCCTGCACTGTGTTCGCCCTTTCTTTTGGGGGCATTATGGGATGCCGAGAACAGAATCATCCTCGGCTGTGCCTCAAGGCACTTTAGTCTTTCATTATACATCCTCGGCAATGCCTCTCCTCAGCTCGGACCTTGGGCCCTAATGTAAAGTGGGCCAGGGTCACAAATTCTCTGGCCCCACAATAGCCCCTCAAAATCCTGTTCCCTGACCTCTTGGTTGGGGAGGAGGGTTTTGGTGATATCGAGCCTATATCATGGCTTGCCCCGCTTTGCCCTTCATTAATGTCGGTGTCTCTTCATTTTCCTAGGAGATGCGCCGGATTATGAGACATTCTTTTTAGATTCACACACATCGCACTCTTGCCGTTTCAGTGTATGAGGTGCGTCTTTAATTAATTCTCTTTACGAGGCCACTCAAATCCGACGGTTGTAGACGGCGTTGGGAATTGAGGGGAAATTATCTCGTTCCCAGCTTTTCTTGGAAATTTATATAGATTAAATGCCACCAAACTTTCCTTCCATATAAGAAGCAAGGTAGGAGGTCACTTCCTCTACATATAGACCCTTCAATCTCTCCAAAATCCTAAACCTCCAGCTACGCTCAAGATTTTCGTTACTAGTGCGATCAAACCTTAGAGCGTGATATGTTTGAGGCAAAGGTGAGGGTGAAGAGACCACACCCTCTTCAAAAGCATTGGGTCTCTCTGAGACTCAAGATGGCTCGGTCAGGGCAAGGTGACAGAGACTCAAGATATTTTTCCTCTTCCTTCAGCCAAAATTCAAAGCAGGCGCTAGTCGCATCAAATTTTTGGTGCAACGAAACTGGGGTAGCTCATCATCAGTACCATCCACTCTCTTTCGAGCATAGCTAATATGGCACCTGCGTGTTAGGAGTCAGGGCTGAAGCGGGGATTAAGCATCCCTGCTTCCTCCTCTCTTCCTTCACTGATACCTCATTTTGCCTCTGCTTCTTCTTTTTTCCCATCACCAGGTCCATCCTGGTGCTTTTACTTCTTTTTCTTCTTCTTCTTCTTCCCTTCCATCAATGGGGTCACCTTGGCATACATGATCGCTACTAGAGCAGAGTTCAGAAGGATTTGTCGTTTCCTTGTATCTTTTAATTTTTGCTTTTGTAATTAGCTTCTGGTATAGGCTTGTGTAAGCCCTTTATTGTACGTTATACTATTTCTTTGTATTAATAAAAGATTGCTTTATTTCATTCTAAGTATTCCTTCATTTCTGCAATAATTACATTGTAAACGAATGCGGTACAATTTTTTTTTTTAAATTCTGAACGATATTCAAAGCCGAAACCCTTGTTAATCAAAAAGCTATTATTTTGAATTCATTGAGATTAACTGGCATGATAATGCCAACCCAAAAGAAAAAAGAAACTTATACATTCAAGACTAACCGAGATAACAGCTGAATGCGATGTGCTGCGTATGAGGCGATCATCCGAGGATTGGTAACCCAAAAATGAACTATCGGAGAGAATCGTCGAGGAGTAGGGTGCTTTGAACGTTCTTAACAACATTCATGACTTTAACCCTTTTCGGCATTCGGTTCGAGAACCGAGGTATAATTGTACCGGGTCAAAATACTTGTCTACATTAGTTCCCCTAGTGCTGGGAATCCGAGAACAGGGCAGGATTTCCACTCTGTCCGAAACTTGTAGCTTCTTTGAGTAATTGGTTTCCCCATAGGTTTGAGTCCGAGGACCATGCAATACCTTGGTTCTGTTCAAAACTTAGTTTTTTTAAGTAGTTGGTTTCCCCATAGGTTTGAGTCCGAGGATCATGCAATACCTTGGTTTTGTCCAAAACTTAGCTTTTTTAAGTAGTTGGTTTCCCCCATAGGTTTGAGTCCGAGGATCATGCAATACCTTGTTTCTGTCCAAAACTTAACTTTTTTTAATTAGTTGGTTTCCCCATAGGTTTGAGTCCGAGGACCATACAATACCTTAATTCTGTCCAAAACTTAGCTTTTTTAAGTTTGGGGGGTTAGCCCCTCGGCCAAGGTGTGGGACGTTGATCTGAGGTTGGAAGCCCCTAGAACCGTCCGCACTACTGACTCTTCGAAGCGTAGCCCTTAGTGGGACTTTATATTAAGGCACAATAACTGTCCGCTGGAAGTAATGGAGTGCCAACGCACAAGCCTTTCCTACAGACGGCGCCAATTGTAAGGACTCAATTTGGAATGACCTCAAAATGATATTGGATTCGTACGTCAAAGGCCTAAACAATAGAATTTGTAGAGCGTGGGCTTGAAAAGCTAGGCCTTGGTCACCGGACAGCGGTTTGGGTGGCTCCGGTCACTGAACCTCATCTAAGGAGTTTCTGGAGTTTTGTGCTCTTATCATCCTCCGTTTTCTAGAACTTCATGGTTTGGGAGACGGTTTGTCCCCTCCCTCTTTCTGTATTGTTTCTCTTTCCTTTTTATACTAGCATTTACCCTCTCTCTAGTGTCCACGTGTGAGCTCAACTTTCTGGGGTTGAGACTTGTCCCATCAACCCGTACCTAGAGTGGTTGGGGGTGGTTGTAAAAACTAAAGAGTATGGCGAAGAGCATGGACTTGTCAGGTGCAGAGTTCTTTATTGTAGCATTGGCAGCCTTTTACTTGGGCCGCTCCTGCACTATGCTCGCCCTTTCTTTTGGGGGCACTACGGGATGCTGAGGACAGAACCATCCTCGACTGTGCCTTAAGGCAATTTAGTCTTTCATTATACATCCTCAGCAATGCCTCTCCTCGGCTCGGGCCTTGGGCCCTAATGTAAAGTGAGCCAGGATCACAAATTCTCTAGCCCCACAACACTCTATCACACAGGATTGTAGCTCAAATAAAACCAAAATCACCACACAAAACATGTTCAAAAGCCTTTACTTGGAGAAAATAGCACCTACACCAACGCTAACGCCTCCTCTCCTCTTACCAACGGAGCTCCTCCTCGCCACTGGAGCCACCGCCGCATCGTTCTAAGCCGTCGCCCACGCACCCAAATACTGCGATTTATTCCGATTAACCCTTTATTATTTGATTAGTTATCTCCCTAATATTTAGGTTTCGAAATTTTGATGGGTTTGGTTTTTTGGACGTTAATCACTTGCTTTGGTATGAGTTTTGCTGTATTTTGGTACCTTTTTGCGTTTTGATTGGATTCCAAAGTGGTTAAGTTCAACCCTAAACAAATCTGATTTGTCTATTATGAGAATCTTGTTTTCTTGTTCCAGCTAATTTTGTTTGGGTTTCAAACCATGATTTTTTTTAGGATGAAACTTTTTGGGGTTTTTCTTTGTATTTTATCCCCGGTCTTGCGCTGCTGTGTTTGTTCTTTTGATAGGATTTATTTGGTTAGTATTTCAAGTTCTTACATGAATAAATTATATATTATGTGTGCGACAATACATTCATCTAAAATAAAACCTATATTGCTTGGAGGTATGCAAAAAGAGAATCATAAGATTACAAATACATCTGAAATAAAACTTGTCACAATTTGCAATATAAGTTTCTAATTGACAATACATTCACATGAAATAAAACCTGTCATGATTCAGAATACAAAAAGATAATCATAAGATTACAAATTCATTTGAAATAAAACATGTCGTGATTCAAAATACAAAAAGAGAATCATATGAATGAAGATAGATCTTAAAATAAAATTTGTCTCAATTCAAACTACAAGAAGATGGTTCTATCCACCACAATTAAAATATTGTATAGCAAAAAATATTTGCTTC
>JAOXJQ010000015.1:9542337-9553098 GCA_025762765.1 Quercus bicolor | reverse complement strand
TTAAAAAAAAAAAAAAAAAAAAAAAAAAAAAACATTCTATTTGGTGTAATGTTTATAAACTTTGTCCACTATTTCTTGGGAGTTGATGACCTTATATCTTAGAATGATTGGTCCAGCCATAGGGGCAATGAAAATTATCCTATATGCTAGCTCATGGAACGGGCATCTCACAATTATGCGACATACAAATGTGGAATTTACATGCTTGTGAGTAACCTATTCCATAAAACGAGCTTAGGAGATACTTTCTTCAAGGTCAGGTTTGAGTAAATGTGCTAGTATATTCTTGCTTGGTATAACATGAATTTAATAAATGAATTTGATAAATAACACTAATAGAGAAAAAAAATTTTGAGAGTAGAACATGTGATGCCAGGGCTATTGTTACTAAACAAAATACAAACACCCTTTAGATGTTATCGTTGATTACAAAGTCTTCTCTTGCAAATTGGCCATTTTTGCTCGAAGATAAGTGCAAGAGTTCAATTTCGTGAGATACGCTACTTGTTGAGGGTGGATAATGATTGTTTGCAATCATCCAACAAGAGATGCAATTAGAATATTTGAAGTGTTTTGCTTAATACCAATTTACCATGGTTTCTGCACTCATCTCTACTTGATGCAAATTTTAAGTTGATTGTCAGAGTTAACACATCCCTATATGTTTGGAATGGAGGGAGATGGGGGAGAGGAGTACAACTTGTACAAGTAGTTACCTAATATCCCTCCTCTTTTCTTCCCCCATTTCTCTCTATCCAAACACAAGGTTAAGAGTCTAAAGTTATGCTAACACACGTTGAGAATGCCCCCTCCCCCCTCTCCCCCTAACTCATTTCGAATGCCCAATTAAGGAGCTATCATTGTTGATCACATGGTATGACTCTAATTGAGAAACACCATTAGCAAAGAAGGAAGTAGCACTAGACAAATTGTCAGGTTATGTTGGAGGGGGCTCGGTTTAAATCACAAACACTTTAGTATTCGGCTTGAGCTTAGTGGGTATACATTGAGATGCCAATGTAATCCTTCTATAGGTTCTTTATCTTGTCATGTTGGATTAAGGATGATGTATATCGAGACAAATGTTTTATTTTCATAGGATCATAAAACATTTTGTAACGCGACATGTTTTACCATTCTAAGAACCATTTTAAGAAATATTTTACTTTGATACAAATAGAACGTTAATGAATAAAAATTTCTTCCCATCAAAAAAATAAAAGAAAAATAGAACTTTCTTGACTTACTTATGTTAGAAGTTACTGAAAACAATCATGCTGGTCCAAAACATTTGGGTTTACAAAGTTCGATGTTTTTGTATATAAAACGGTGGGCTTTCCATTTCCATTTTACTAACAAAATTCCAAGGAGGCAAGCTAGAAATTATGATGGCCCCATAGCAATATAAGACATTGCTAAGAGGCTACATTGTGAACCGTAACATTTGCCATTTTAAGCAACAAAAACAAACGACCATGGATCCAAAGACTGCAAACAACCCTTCTGTGTTGGGGTATATCATTTGTTGGTTATAATTGGGCACATGACATAGCAGCATTTAAATTTCTGTGAAATAAAATCCCTTTTTTGGGTGTACTAAGAATAAGGCTATAAACAAGTCAAACTGAATCGAGCATTAAAAATTTACGATTAGTTCATTTATATTTATTTCAAACACAAGTCAAGCTCAAAATCATTGTCAAGCTAGATTATATTCCAGATTGGTTCATTTTCTTGTCGAACAATCTCAAACTTATTCATGAACTACTTGAGTAATTTAGGTTTTCTATTTCCCATACAGGTAAACACCACGACTACTTTTGAGAAGTAGATAGAACGATTGTTGACATTCATAGTAACATATGATAATACTTTCTTTTAAGAGGATTATTAATATTCAACGAATGGATCCATGTTTCGACTTTTGTGCATTTTTATTTAGTTCAATCGTACTCACAGTATGTCAGCTGCAATAGACAAGGATTCAAATTTAGGACAAAGCTGAACAAAGGAAGAAGGCACAATAATTTGAAGAATAAAGATTTGGAGATGGACTCGACAAAATTGCTTAGGTTTGTAACACTCTGTATAACAAAAAATAGATTCACAGAATCTGGACTTGACAGAATTGGAATGCAGAATGAGTCGCACATATACAACAACCGAGAAAGTAGGAACCAGAAAGAACCCACATAAACATCCTAAATTGAGAAGAATGAGGTTCATATCAGTGAAAATAACAAGTCCAGCATCACAGATCTCACTTTTTGAGAGAATAAGATACAAAAATGGAAGAAAACTGCTGATTCATTTTTAAATACTCATAATCCAGTAACATATAAAAACCTGTCACACTACTTGGTAATTGTCTGTAATCAACTGTGTTCTTTGAGCAAACTTGGGAGGGGCTCCACCCTTGATGGGGATGACATTCAAAACCTGCACAAGGAATTTATATTTGAAAAGTTCATAAAGGGCCTCAAATGTAAAGAAGAATAGGTGATGGGCAAGTAATGAAATCAACATATCAAAAGAAAACCACTAGCATATATACATAGACACTTTGTGGAGATATGGCTCCAACTTTTCCTTAATAGCATCTAAAAGTACATATCTATTGCCCAAAATAGTACTTCAAAGAGAAATGAAAAAACGAAGTTATCCATGCAAATGGTGCCATTTCTCATAATGGCACCTTTGAAAATAAAGATCTACAAGAAACTCATTGAGAACATATATGTTGAGGTTGAAATTTCATGCAACAAAGAATTTACATATAGTTCTAATTTCACTGATGCAAAATGGTCTTCGATAAAGAGAAACTGAATCTTTTAATTTTCACTCAGAGAGTTCAGAAGAGGTTCAACCTTATATTTGCATCAGACCAGAGATTCATGAAATAAAACCAGACGAATTATATACAAAATACTTTTACAAAGGCCTACCAGCATGTACTGACTAAGATTGATCCAATAGAAAAGGTCATCTAAAAGATCAGATGTAGCAATGACCATGACTAAAACCATACCAAATCAGAACATTAAATAAGAAGGAAAGGCAAACCTTCAGGTCACTGAATGTATTAGTAGCTGAGAATTGCACAGAAATGGGGAAAAACACAGATGAATCTGCTGGGGGAACGACAAATTCCATCGATCCACTGTCAATGATTCAATAATGAGATAGAACAAACCATAAGTACCAGTATATAAGATATCCATAACATGGATTTTTTTTAATAACATGGGAAGTTTTGAAGAGAAGAAAGGCATCCGAGGTTTACAGACCTGCGGTTTGAGTCATCAATAAGAAGTACGGACCATTCCAAAATGGAATTTCTTGAGTCATACCTGCAAGTCAAATGCGGTGAATACATGATGCTTCATTTAAAGAAATACAAAAAGTAATTATAGGAGATAAAGGAAAGGAAAATAATATGTTACAATGTTTTGAACCCACCTAATGATTAAAAAATTATACAATTTTAACAATATTTTCTCAATCTGATGTAACAAAAGAAGATTTTGGCATTGGACGATATTTCATGTCAATCAAATCTCTGCTACCATAATTATGAATTTTGAACATTCTTGTAAAACCTACAAGTATTTCATAGCATTCAAACTCATGGCACACATCGCATAATACTAGATGACAACGAAACCTTTAGTCAAGGAATCCATAACCTATAAGTTATAGTAACCCTCGACAATTATTTATAAACTAGAATATAATCTATTAAAAAAAATTGAATTTCTCACCTCCATTCACCATCAACCTGTCTGACATTAGGTGCTTCTCGAAGAGCTGGAAGAGGTACCGAGATCACAACGTTTCGCAGATCAAACACTGATGAAGCTTCATATTCAATGCTGACATAAGTTTCATTTCCAGAAACAGAGGGCCAGCAGTTGACTGCAACATACACCGATTCATGTAAACATTTAAAGCATACAACACAAATAATACACAGAGAAGATGAAAAGTGTAAGATTTGAACCCACTCGTCAATGGCACAATCGACTCATCTGTGGTTTGCATTCTCCACTTCAAAAGACCAACACCTCCTGCATCACCACTCTGACCAGTGGGGAAAGGCCTATTGGGGTCCTTAAGGCCTAAAATATTTTCATTGGAAAATAATTCTTTGTTCATATTAGGATGCGTTTTGAAAAGGATGCCTGGATTCCCACCAGTTTCAATCTGTAAAATAAGGCATGAAAAAACATAAATGCAATGAAGAAAAAGTGTAATGCCGACCACTGCTTGTTCACATAATGCACCAGAAACAGATTTTTAAAACAGATATAGCAGAAAACACATTACAAATTAGCATCTGGAAATAAAATGCAACTATAGAAGTGTCTCATGATAAGGACCATATAGTGTTTAAAATACAAACCAAAAGTATACCCAATTTCCTATTACTGGTGATTGTTTCTACTTTTAGTCATTTGAGGAAGTTTCATGCTTAAGTTAATTTCACTATAAACAATAAGGAAAACATTTGGCTCAAAACATGTTTGGAGCTATTTTTTTCCCAACCCACTATGTAGCTATTGAAGAGACCATCCATTTGTAATTTTAGTCACATGACTCATTAACATGTGACTAAAACAGCTCCAAACATACACATAAATAGACTTATAAATCGCCACATAATGGGTTGGAGAATACAGCTCCAAACATTTTTGGAGCCAAACTTTGTTCAAACAATAATATTACAGTAACAGAACGCTAAGATAATGAACACAGGCATCCATAAACACACAAACACTGAGACAGACACACACACACAGAGTACCTGAACTTGGATATGCCCATCTTCTTGGTTAAGAATTTGGAGTCCCAATGTTCCCTGCACATCAAAGTTACTGACTCCACCGTCTCGTTTCAGTGTCACATTGAGTTTCTCCTCAACAGTCAAAGTGATGGGATCAGTTAGTGGTGGAGCAGCTGATCTGGACTGACTAGCTTTCGGCTGCACATCCTCGAGAATGACTTCACCTTCTGCTTTCAAAGATTCCAAGAACTGGTTTGTCTTTTGAGATTTACCAAGCTGCATGCCAAAACCTTTTGGAGGAGCAGTTGCTGATGAAGGTGGACGGCCTAAGGATTGGGGAAGACATTGTCAGAAGTATTCTAATTAAACTCATAAATATGCATCCAACCTAAAAAAAATAATGATAAAAAAATTCCAGAAAAGGTAGACCTAAGATCACAAAGAGAAGCCAATGGAAACATTAAGATCACGGTGAAAAAATGTACTTGGATCAAAATCCTTGCTTCTAGAGGTTAATGCATACCTAACATTTTAGATGAACAAAGTATGAACTACTTGTTTACAACATATACTGATAGGTAACCCACACAAACTTAAGCATGTACCACACATCAACACCATCCGCAACTGATAAAAAGTGGGGCATTTTTGTAGAATTCATGCAGACAAATAAGCACAAACCTTTTGACTTGGTAGAAAAGGATTCAATATCAGTGCTCAATCCAAACCCAGAACCACTTCCAAAACCACCACCACCACCGCCAGATATGCTCATATCACTAAAGTTATTCTCAATCCTTCCAGACCCCATCGACTGTAAAGACATAAACCCTCCCTTATCACCTCTGCCCTTCTCAATCTGCAGAATATGTACAAGAATCTTATAAGGGACGGATCTAATCAAAAAAGGAAATTAATAGAAGGAAGATAATTAGGACAAAAACCTACCTTGCTTTTGTCAATCTCATTGGCTTTGCGCTTCATAACATCCTTAGTTTCATTAATCTTGCTCTGCAATACCAGCTTGTGCAACTTCTCTTCATGACTCTCCATCTCACAATACTGCTTAACCTGTGCAACAGTTACATTTTCCTTGTGCCCAAGAGAGATGACTTCATCAAAAGCAAAAATCAGCTCAAAAGCTGTCTTGCATATACCCTCTTCATCTAGAGAATAAGAATATTCAGGTACCTAAATATTTTTAAGGAATTATCTCAATTCCTCTGTCAACATTTTTTACATCAATCTATTTTATTAGCATCTCAGATGTAAATTTCTTAAAAAGCAATCAGCATGCCACAGAAACCTCACTTCTGAAATTGTAAAAATTGGAAGTGAAGTTTCTGTGGCATGCCGGAAGAGATGAAAATACACAAGGCTCAAGGGAAATAAAATGCAGGGAGAAAATAAGTCTAGAATAATGGTCTAAATTCAATTAAGGACCATTTAGGATCTCTAATGGTCTAGTGTAATTAATAGTCTCAGAATATCATTATTTTTCTCTAAGATAGTTTTCCCCTGATACAGATTTGTTTATGATTTCAAATATTGTATATTCATGTTAGGGGCAATCTAGAAAGTTTAGGTTTCTATGGGTGGCCTATCAATGCAACCATAGGGAAAGGGCCAAATTATATTGATGAAACTAACAGTCCCTAAAATGAAGGGGAAAAAAAAAGGTATGCATCACACACTTGTAAAGGAATGAGAGGTATGAACATGCCAGGCACAAAAAAGGATCAAGAGAAGCAAATCCCTACATCCATGCAATGATGAAAGTAATCTTAGAATTAAAAAATAAATAAAATAAAATAAAATAAATAAAAATAAAACAAACAAACAAGTTTAATTTTACGAAATTGAAAGATAATAATAAACTGTCAAGAAAAGGATACAAGCTTAGAGAGCATCCTCAAAGTCTCCAAGTCTTCAAGGATGTTGCTCTGTTTGTTTGTCACAAGCAGCAAGTACAAAGCCTCGATGGGCTGGTACACATAGCGCACATTTTCTGTCTCAATATATGTATGCTGTTTTCCTGTTCCTACCAACTTGGGAAAAGCTGCAAGAAGGCCCTCAATTCTAATACGAGACATATCCACAAACTGCCTAGAAACCAGCACTGCCAAAAAATAAAATTATGTAAGAATAAACATTAATAAAATAAAAGTAGAAAGATAAATGCTCAGCAGGCTAATCAGGGTTAATCACATGTATTCTTTTCTACCATTCTATTTTGTCCAAAGTTATACTCTCGGTTACTTAATTTTTTTTTTTTTTTTTTTTTTTTTATGACGTAGGAGAAATTCACTCAGATTAATTGCACGTCGCAAAGCATACTTCCTTAATTGTCATGTCCTTTTTTACTACTTCTACTAATGTTTCATGAGATGCATCATAGAAACATTATAAATCAATGTGAATGATTGGGGAGATGTATATTTAAAGTGTCATAAAATAAAATGAAATAAAAAAATAAATAAAAAAAATAAAAATAAAAAATAAAAACCATAATATAATTTATGAGTTTTTTTTTTTTTTTCTTTTTGGTTAAGTAAAAAAAAAAAAAGTGTTAAGTGTAAGTAACAAGTAAAGACTCACCTTTCCCAGACTTGCCTACAATGGAAGCAGCCAGAACAACCTATATCACAGATAAAAGGTGATTTAGAAGCACTATCACAACCAATTAAACAAGTAAAGAAATCAAAAAATTCCTACAGGTTATACATTAAGATTATAAGATTCGAAAAATAAATAAAATAATGTGGCAAAAATGAATTAAACAGCAGCCAAGCTGGGTCCAGTCCTGAATAAACAGTCTTGCAGAATGCTTTAAGAAGACAAAATAACAGCAGGCTACTTCTCATATTAGAGCAAGTTCATGACTTCTCACTCCATGTTGGAACATAGTTGATATAAATGATAAAAGCTAATATCTTGGGATAGAGCAAGCTTAAAATATAAAAACTGCAGTAACGTGGTCTTTGCCTTTTATTTTCAATAAAGGAAATAGAGCATTTCATTTGTACATATAAAGTGCAGTAAAGAAAATTGGACATCCTTCCTTTGTACACAGTATGTCTAACTTGAATATTATATATATACACATTCAATCTGTTTATTTATCGATAATATCTCGACTTTGTATAAGGGCCAGATATAGCACACTTAATCAACCACTTGCAATTCTGGTAGTAATATCAATCTAATGTCACTGATTCAAATTTCCCCTCCCCCCTCTCCTAGGGGACAAAACTTGCATATAAAATTTTAACAAAATAAAAAAGTATATATTTTTTTGGTAACAGCAAAGGCTACTTTAGTTAAATAAAACATTCAAGTATCCTTTATCAGTATATCATGAATTTTTCATTACTTCTTTGATAAATCCAGATCACATATTACCATATGAACTCACACAACTATCAATCAATCATGACATTAAAGATCATGCATAATTTGTGGCAACACAAATATTTATTAACATCAAGATTCAGGTATTCAAAAATTCAACACCATTCAAGAAAGCGCCAATGAAATGTTCTGTAAAGAGATTTGACTCATAACAAGTACTGAATTATTGTAAATGACTAATTTCAAACCCCACAATTTCGTTCAGAACACACGTAAGATAAGGAAAAAACTAGCAAAAAAGAGAGCCAAAAAAGGATCTTTCATGTATAATCTTGCATAATCTCGAATGTATCAATTCCAATACATGGACCAAATAATACAATGCAAGCAAAAGTTTCTAGATTCAATGAGATATACAGTATATGAGAAAAGTACACCAAGAGAGGTCAAAGCCTTTACCATCTTGATTTATTGAGAAATAAGAACCAGCAACCACCAATTGAAAAAGGCAGCGATAAAGGTTATAGCAAGCACCTACAAAATGAAAAATCCAGTTTACACCATAAATAAGAAGTTCAACCAAGAATAACCCAAATAATATAATGAAACACACACACACACACACAACTCAACCAATTTTGAATTGGAATTGAAACCCACATTCCAATTCCGCTGTCTAATTCTTTATTCATCATTGAATTTATTACAAATAATACAATTCCATAAACCCACAAATGAAACAGATTTCACAACACACCAAATTGAGAATTCCAAATCAAACCCAGAGTACTGTGCAACTATTCACAATCTTCAGAGAATTGCAACATTGCAATTTTCAGGTAATGGGATCTTAGACTCACAGTACAATTTCCATATACAGAGCCTCAATGAAAGAAATTTTCCTAGGAAACAAACAAAGCCTAACACATATTTAAGAGATCTATGCAACGCCAATCTCAGATCTGAAAATCTAAATTCACATGTAACAAAAAAAAAAAAATCACAGAAAGAATCACTAGAAACTAATTCAATCACTAACGAAACAAATAAAAAAAATGGAGTCTTAGATCTGAGTTTGAGGAAATCTCACTCGAACAGAAGCTAAATCAAAGTCTGAGCTTATTCTAAAAAGTAACAAATCAGAGAATTTCGGTTTTCTCACTTTATTTTTTTTTTTTTCTAATGTTTTCTCTCGAATTCTCGGGAACCAAACAGAGAGAGAAATTGAAGTGAGAAATGGAGAAATAAAAGAGAGAGACGGCTGAGATTTGATCTGAGAAAGAGCTTACCTCGAATCGATCTGGAGGAAAGAGCGGTGGTTGAGAGACTGAGAGTTTCTTATTAGCAATCAAAGTAATAATAACGAGCTCGACTCGACTCAAGAACGAATTTAATTTTTAGAGGAAGATGGTGACGTGGCAATCACTCTTCGTTGAATATCAATTATGAAACGAGTTGCCGTTTAGTGAAAAAAGGTTTTTCTTTTGATTTTTTTATATTTACTTTTTCTTTTTCCTGTTATGCATCTTTAAAAATATACTAGTATTATGCCCGTTCGATATATAATTTATTCAAAATTTATAAGTAAATAGTTTTAAAAAAAATTAATTTACTTAAAATTAGATAATAGAATAGATAATAAAAATAAATGAATATTTTATTTTTATGTTATATAATTGATGCATATTGTGTGAAACTGAGGTATCATAAAATGCATATATCTATATATATACATATATATATATATATATATTGAGCTTCAGGCTCAATTAATCACCAAAGTATATTTAAATAGAAAAATCTTGAATTTAATAATTAAAAACTATCCAAAATAATAATTGAAATCATATTTAAGTGGAAACTTTAATTCAATAATTAAGAACAATCTAAATTATTAAAAAATTGTTCCTCAAAAAAAATATATTAAAAATTTTTAAAGTAATGACAATTTTGCAAAAATCAATCTAAAAAATAAATTGACTAAAAAATAAATTATTGAATTCATTAGACCTCTTTTTTTTTAGTGTAGTATACGTTGTTGCAATTTAAGATGCATTAGACTTTTTTTTTCTATATAAATGTTTTCTTTTTAAAATCTACTTATAGGATATAATATATTTTATCTTATAAATAATAATTATAATAAGAAAATGAACAAATTGTATCGGTATAATAACTATCAAAACAATCTCACCGACATATTAGTCCAGTAGTTTGCACATTTTCTATAAAAATTTCTGTATTTTGGTAAACCCACTTGGCGCAACCATAACATCTAAACTCAACTTTTATTATATAATAATATATGATATGATATATAGATAAAACCAAAGCCTTTGACTCTTTATTGATTACTAACATCACATTTTTATTTACAATAACTATTTGGAAAATGCTAAAGCCACGTCAGTAGTTTGTAAAAATATTGTAAAATAGTTTGTGTTTATAACATTACTCTTATCTTGAAATTACATTAGTAGTTAGTGTGGGGCCCAATAGTTTATAGGCCAGGCCCATCTACTCGTGGGGAGTCCAAAAGCCCAAGTCGAGGAGGGCTATGGCCCAAACTCAATAATATAAAGCACAAGATAGCCTTGGGATACAGCCGAGGACGGCTCAGTCCTCGG
>JAOXJQ010000015.1:9316240-9327845 GCA_025762765.1 Quercus bicolor | reverse complement strand
CATTTTTCTCCCCGGTTTAGGGAGAAATTTTTTTTGTGAGCCAAGGTGGAAAATACCTCAGACCACCAGTTTTCCACACCCTTTTCCACTCTCAACCAAACAACAAAAATGATTTTTTCTCCCCACTTTTCTTTCTCCTTTTTTGCATCCTCCTACTTATCACCCCAACCAAACACTACCTTAAATCTAAATACAACTTAAAAAATTATGGCAGGTTTAAAATATTTCGCCATTAATTCAAAAACTAAAAACCAAGCAGAAATTATGCTTGTGTTTCTGACTAAGTCACATCTCCCAAATTCCCATGCACAAGATTGGACAAATTATCCTTGTTATCTAGCCTATCTCCCATGATGGCCAATTAAGGAAGTTAATAAATGAAGAAGAATATACTCAGGCAAGAGAAAAAAAGGGGGGGGGGGGATGGGGTAGGAGGGTGGACGAGAAGAGTAAGGAACTCCGAACTCAACAGTCTCAACCAAGCTTTTAATGCCAACCAACTGGATCAGCCACATAGATCATTTCATGCCACCCAGCCCATAGATAGAACTTGAACAGGGAAGAAAGAAAGGTGATGCACACCATAGTCTTAAACAAACATATGCGTGTGTGTGTAACTAAAGAGTGCCAGACACCACAGTCTGCACTATTTATGTAACTGTCCAAATGAGGGTTTGCCTTATATTAGGATAAAATAAGCAATATATTTAAAGAATTAAAAAAAAAAAGAAAAATTTGTTATTGATTTTTTAATGGGCTTGGATAAAGAATGGAGTAACTGTTGCAACATTTGGCCAAATGAGGAAATTTAAATCAAATCTGGCTTAATAACTTTTCCCAATCCATAATTCGTATGCTACAACCAATTTGGAAATTTTAACATGAACATATTTAGAAGCTAGCCCCTCACCTATGGAAACATTCCTACTTTTTTTATGACCTTTAATAAGCTCAACCAATCTAAGGTATAGGTTCTTTGTTTTTTTTTTTTTTTTTTGGTTAACAAGGGTGTCCAAAGCTCTTCAAGCATTTGAGGTATAGTTGTACCAATATGAGGCATAGTTCAATATGTACTAGATTTATTTGTTTTAATTTGTAAGTTGTAATCAGCAAGCAATAATATAACTCTTCATTACCTTCCAGGCTTAATTGCAATAAGATTTGAGAAAAATAACCTAAACAGTGCAATTCAGACAGCCTTTATTCCCCATTATGAATTTTTATTTTTGATAAATCCATTATGCATTTGTTGATCAGTATACCATAACAACTAATTATATTCTTGACAAGAGTTGTATTACCTAATGTATGCCATCAAAGAATTAAAAATTTCTCACCTAATCAAACAATAGCAAACTAGTCTATCATAACTTATTAACTTGATAGAAGGTTTTTAAACCAAAACTAACAAAACCCCTGCCGGCTGTCCCCAAATGAGTAAGGCATGTTGAGCGATCGTACCAGGATCTTTCTACACCTAAGATAAGTGACCCTCAAAATCAGACTTATCAAAAAGTGATCCAAAAATCACCCAAGCAACTCACTTTTACAGCTTCAAAGATTGTATCTTCCCATGTCATTCTTCAAGAAAATAAGAGCAAATTTTATTCCTTGTCAAAAAATTACCTCTAGAAGGGAAAATTTTGAGATTTTCTAAAAACAAATTAGTGAAAATATATTTTTAACTTTCAAGGGTTAATTTTTTCAATTTACATTTTGACCTTAAAGTTAAATGTTTAAATTGGAATCCGAAAAATGGACCAACAAAATGGGACGGGAGAAAAAAAAAGGACTTTTGCGTCCAGAAATATCCTAAAGGCTTTATAATGAATAACCATGTCATGTTATGCTAGCCAATGAGCTCTAGCTAAACTGGTACTTCCTCCCCTTATAAGTGCTAGGTGGGGGTGGTAAAGTAGTTGGTTCAAGACCAACTGGATGTGTGCGTAACTTATCAATAATAATAATAATAATAATAAAAAATGTCGTGTTATGCTTCAATTTCAGCTTTAAAATGTCTCCAAACTATTTTTGATCTCCAGAATATTGATACAAGGTTTAAAGTCCATCTTCAAGCATAACTACAGATCATGCACATTTGAGTAACTTACAAAGGTTTAAAACCATTATGAAATAACATCATAATTATTGCTTTTTTACCTGTTAATGGTAGGTCTATTTGGAGGTTTTGCTCCAAAGATAGAAAAATCTATTGACATTGGTACTGGTTCATTCCTGCTTGTATTTTCACCAGCTGCCTGCCTCATTTCACCAACATGATCATCAACCTTACCTACTTGGTATGCATTTCCCTCAAAACCATCACGTTCTGGCATCACTCGCCTGGACTTTCTTGGAGGTGATAAGACAGTAGGGCCATCATGTGAATCTGAGGCCCTAGATTCCCTCTTAGGTGCAGGTCTAGGGAGTTTATCTGGGTTTGTAGGTGGAGGTGCAGATGAAAAGTACCTAAATAGGAAAATATAGATGAGAGCAGAGAACCAAAACTAACCATAGGTCTCCCAATTGAATGGTAAAGAAAAAGTGACACACCGATGCTCTAATGCCTGCTGCACAGATATTCTAGATTTAGGATCATAAGTAAACATCTTCGATAACAGATCTAGGGCATCATCACTAGCCATTGGAAAGAGTGACCGTAAAGTGGGAGAAGGAACGTATTGATACTCCACATAATCAGGAAGGTACACCATATCAGGCCACTGAGAAGGTGTCGGAGTCCCAAATGCAGCAAAGATTTTTCCCAATTGATCAATGTCACTTGAACCCTATGAAACATTAAAAATCAAGCAGATGTGAGAATCAGAAATACAAGCCTGGATTTCTTTAAATATTGATGGCACATGCAGAGAGTAAAAGCGGACAAGATCAAGCCATGAAAGATATAAAAAGTAATCACTTGAATTAAAGAAGAATAAAATATTTTATAACATAATAATGGAAGTCACGAAAGTCAGAAAACTCAACACTACTAGCCTAAATCCTAACTAATTGTGGCAGTGGATCCTTTATCAACTAATTGGAGTTGGCCAGACGTATCTTTAACTGTCTAAGCAATTATACTCCACAACTTCATGTTTATCATATGCCTTTTTACTACTTGCACACACCCCCCCCCCCCAACAATGTTAATTTTAGCCAAATTGACCAGCAAAGTTGCAAATAAAAGAAGTAACAATCATCAGTATGAAAGGAAAATACAGTTCTTTTATATGTAATCAATTCACTACAAAACAAGATACAAATAGGATACAAGAAGATCTCCAAGAGTTACAATCTAAAATTAAAAAGATAAATGAAATCAAAAAAAGAATGGCATTGGATACTGCCTAAAGCAATCATTGAATTATACAGTATGCAAGCCTATTGAAGAATTACTAGTGAATCTAGTACAGTGATCAATTCTGACAACACAAAGACCACATAGTATCTAATCTTCATCCAATACTAGAAAGAGATTGACTATAAGGAAGCAGTTCCTTCAATGTGAACATCAGCTCAAAACACACCAAAAAAAAAAAAAAAATCAGCTCAAAACAACTTGCAAGCAGCACAAACAAACTTATATTTGACAATCCAAACACAATTTGATGTACAATCTTCTCATATTCCCTTTACAAAAATATATTTTAACAGATAAATAAGAGATATTCAATCATCCACTTTCAAACGATAGTACATGCATGGGAAACACTATCAAAAGATATGAAACTAGCCACAAAGAAATCAGCATAAATGCAAACTGCATTATAAGATATGAAACCAAGCCACACATATATTATCACAAAATACTAACAGCATAGATGCTAAAGTAAAAGATCTAAACCAACAAAAAATTTTGCAAGAATCAAAACCACAAGCCAGAACTTATTAGAATTAGTTTTTTTGGATAGGTAAAGAACTTGTTAGAATTAGAAAGCATGAAAATTTCAATTTACCTGCAGAAAAGGTCGACGTAGGAGAAGTTCAGCAAATATGCATGCTGCAGCCCAAACATCCACCCCAGAGCCATATTGCTTGGTACCAAACAACAGCTCAGGTGCTCTATACCATCGCGCAAAGACCTATTCATAAGAGTATGGATTTATTACATTAGATTTCAAAATTAGAGGTAAATCACAAAAATGCATAGTTTTTCATCTTTATAGTAGGTAAAAAACTTATAAAACAAGGGCGGCCCAGGGGAGGGGGGTGGGTTGGTGATTTAGACATTGTAAAACAGATGTTTCAAAATAAATTTTACAAGATCATAGTTCTACTCATCCCTAATATACAACCAATGAAGCTCATGTCTGAATAAGAGAACTAGTGAAAGCTAGTCTGATGGCAAAATCATATACTAATAAAGTTGTGTCTGACATGTTATGATTGCATCAAGTGGATGTCTTCTCCTTTTTTTTCTTTATATATTTCCTCCTTTTTTTTCCCCCCTTATGCCATGTGGACAGTCCTTACCCCTTAATTTTATACAAATAAGGCATTTGATCCCAAAAGAGTTTCACCACACCATAAAGTAGATTAAACTTTTTAATTCTGCAATTTTTATGAAATTTATGAAATCTATACTTATTTTACCTATGAATTTTAGTTAACCCATGCAATGTATGAGCATACTACTTGTGTTCCCACTTCCCAAACAATCAACTCTTTTCTCCCCACAAACTTGATTGTACCAGTGGCATATGCAACAACACTAATAATATTACCCACAACAACAATTATACAATAAAACAACTATCAGCACAATGTCCATAATATAGCAATAAGGAAAAAAGTAATTTAACAAAAAGGGGGAAAAAGGTCATAACAGTTAATTATAATATCAGTATTAATGCATTATTGTTACTTAGATATTTAAAAAATCTAATAATGTGTTATTAATCACAGCTTTCTTGTCATGTGAAGTTGTGAACACATCAAAAATTTGCTTTGAATCCCTCAAATGAACAAAAGAAGAACACAGCCAACTTTCAAATGAAGAATGTTCAATATTAGAAGCAGGTAAAGTTCGTCATCTACTGCAGCTAACTTCACAATTATTTAAGCACCACACCAAATACGATTTCTTTCAACAAAGGCAGTACCTGAAGGGCTAGTAACAAATTCATCCCAAAAGATCTCAAACTCATGATACTAGAGCTTGAACAATTAAGGAAATCACCACGCAATTATACATTGAGAAGCAAACCTGGTGAGTAAACTTGCGATCTGGGCTCCCAAATATTCGTGCTAAACCAAAATCTGCAAGTTTGAGCTGTCCATTAGATCCTATCAACAAGTTGTTTGGTTTCATATCCCTGTCAAATAGAAGACACACACCTTAGACAAATCCTGCCAAGCGGTAAACAACATTACAAATAAGCTTGTCAGCACAAAAACAATACCTATGTAAAACCCATTTCTTGTGGCAAATAGCAAGTCCTTTGAGTGTCATTTGAAGGTATGATTTTATGTCAGCTGGAGATAGAAATATATTCCGGTCACGGATAACAGCTTCAAGGTCTGTCTCCATGAACTCAAACACAAGATGCAAATTACCCTTGTGAGGGAATGCATCGATTAACTCAATTATATTTGGATCTTTGAGCTCTTTAAGAAGTTTAATTTCTCTAAGCGCCGTAAAATTTACCCCTTCCTTTTGCTTCCCAAGCCGAATCTTTTTAATTGCAACTGTCTGTCCTGTCTGCACACTCGATGGTTAAAATTATTCATTATAATAAGTCTACTTCAAAGCCAAATGTATTTTTAACATATTCTCTCTAAAATCCAACCTACACCAAAAACCGCTGAGACCATTCAAGTTATAATTGCACATTGCTTACTTAATGTAAAACACTGTCAATGAGCCCCAGCTCAAATAGAAACAAGTTCAAGACTCAATGGCTGCATGCAAAACTTCAGATGAAAATTCGTAAAATAATACAAAACTAAATTCAACCCAACAAGTTAGAAGTTTCAAGTAAACAATTTTGACTGTCTAATTGTCAATTCAGCTCCTGAAGAACATATATGTATCCAAAATTGATTATTAAGCTTTCCCCAAATAAATTATTTTTTCTCTCAATCCGGGTTTTTTTTTTTTTTTTTGCCCCCACACCCAAAATACAATCTAACTTAAAATTTCAAAACTTAAAAAAAAAAAAAAAAAAAAAAAAAAAAAATCCAAGCAGCATAAAGCCACAAAATCTCACAAATCTCATTTTCTTGAACTTCTTTGAGCTATCAAACCAAACTTACAGAACTCAAAATTTTCATTTTTCCAAAAAAAAAAAAAAAAATCTCAGAAACCAAACAGAGAATGACTAAAATTCTTCAGCACAGACAGTTCTTAAACCTAACAAAAAAAAAAGAAGAAGAAGAAATTACTAGAGAGAGAAAGTACTACCTTAGTATCAATGGCTTTGAAGACGACTCCATAGGTACCTTCTCCGAGAACTTCGCGCTTCAGATACCTATCGGCGACTTTCTTTGAGAAATCGAGCTCCGTCATTTTTATTTTTATTTTTAAAAAATTCTGAGTTTCGAATTTTTATTTTATTTTTTTGGTATGTATTTTGGAAAACTAGCTTTGTGGGGCTCAAATATGAGAACTTTCTAGGTGGATCGTCATTTTCTCGAGAAAACCCGAGAAAGTTAGGGTTCCGATTACGGGCCTTTATAGTGAGAGAAAAAAAGCCGTTGAAGGCTTAGAGAGAGAGAAAGAGAGAGAGACAGAAGAGTAAAGCTAACGTCTATTGTCTATTTATGGTTTTCTAAGGATATTTTGGTAATAGTGACAACTCTTTGTTCTTATATATATATATATATATATATATATTTATATTTATATATATTTCCCCTTTTGTTCTTGTTTATTTTGTGATAAATCATTGTCATGGAAAAAAAATTTCTTAAAAAAAAAAAAAAAAAATAGTGTTCCCATCTCTTCCAATGCTTGTGTCAACTGTGATTGGATTTCAATACCTTCACATGGATTATACTTACATGTAGGAAGACATGTGTCTTTAACATTATAAGAAATATTATGTCCACAATATTTTCACAACAAATCGTATATGGCAAGTTGTTACAGATTGTTATTAGTAAGGTAGAAAAATAATTTCAATAATAGGTTCAAATTAGAACCAATAACAACTAATTATCTATAATTTGTTGTTAAAATATTATGAAAATATTGTGAACATAACATCACTTTAACATTACTCAATTGTTAACATTTTCAATTAGGATTAACTTCATATATTTACATTTATTTTTAAGGTGTGTAAGAGCATTCACATCAGTCTCCTCAAATATTTAGCTAAACTAATAAATAAATAAATAAAAACTCTACTTTTGCTTGTTTAGTCATTTATTATCTCCATACACATACATTTACTTCAATACTTTATCAACATTAAAATTTAACGTAGTAAGAAGATATGCTCATTACATGTAAAGATGAGATTTTCCTCTTTAAAAACTTTAGTTAATTTAATGAGACTGATGCATGCTTATTTCGATTAAATTTAGATAAATTTTTGTTGAAATATTAAATTGATAAGACTGATGTGAATGCTCAAAAGTGTTACCACAAATTATTGGAATTCTAATATGTTCGTGGTCACCTTTTATTTTAATTTCGAACCTCAAATAAGGGTTAAAATTATGTCAAGATCCGTAAACATGAGTTTAAATTTAGTAGTTCGGTTACGCAGAGAAAGTATTAGACACCCATGATGGTTGTCTCAGAATGGTATCTTATATTGACATATTCTTTTTTTCTTTTTCTTTTTTTGATGGGTATATTGACATATTCTTATACTATACACAAGGATAAATAAAATTGACCTATGAGCATTTAGCTTTCCAGCCGCAATGCTCCATCATGTCATGTCTAAAGCAAGAATGATGTAAATGGCTGACAAATGGTTTTATTGGAGTGTGTAGGTTTAAAACACATGTAACTGAATTGAGAGTATGATTTTAGATATAACCAAAAAAAAAAAAAAATTATATGTGTGTAGTGCGGCCAACTATTATTCATTTGTTGAGGATCTATAATTAACTCTAAGAATTTAGGAATAAAACTTGGTTGTTGTTGTTATTGTTGTTGTTTGTATGTTTAAAACCTTGAAAAAAATTATAGTTTGAGGATTTGGAAACCATTTTGAAAATAGATGATAAATTGCAATTTAGCATAGGTACATACCGGCAACCCCAATATAACCTAAAAGGACAATGAGCCTAATTCATCATCTGGATCTCATTGTCTCTAGTGGACCAGAAGTAATGTGATTTGTTTTTTTTTTTTTTTTTTTTTTAGAAACAAGTAATGTCATTTGTTGGTTAGTGAGGATAGGGGTCTAAGAAAACATTGGAAAAAGTGCATTATGTAGCCTCTATATTGTTTTGCTATATAACTAATGTCTAGGAGTTAATTGTTCAAACTGAGTTCAAAAACCAAATTTACACTAACCTCAAAGTTCATGGATAATATTTGTAAAATTCCTCTCTTTTTTTCCCTCTCAATAGCTAAGATGTAAAATTGATTCTTAGCACAGTTTGTATATGAAACTGATTCTTAATCTTTTTCTTCACATACAGAATCAATGTAATTAATAAAAGGCTAAAAACTCAATCATTTTAGGCTTTCGACGAACTGCATCAAAATTAGTTCAACTCTCAAAACCAGTTAAGAGTCGAACTAATTTAATTTAGCCAATCGTTGCAAAAACACAAAACTTAGCTAACGTATGAATGATAAAATAAATTTTAGATTTGTTTAGTTTCAAACATATAAAATCAATTCTTAACATATTACATTTGTATTAATTTTAAGGTAGCATAAAATATTAATATCCAAAAAAAGTATAGACACGATTGTGCTGTGGTGTGAAGAACCAAAATAATCAATCCTATTGAAAACTAAAGGATGTTTGATAAATCACAAAACTGTTTAAGCTACATTTTAAAACTAATCCTATGTAAAAATGAATTAAACTTGTAAAAGATGGCTTTATATTTGTTTGAAACACATGGTAATTAATCAAGTAGCGTTTTATGAAAGTGTTCTAACTATTTTTTAATTCAATTATTAGAAGTGGGGAAGAGGAATTTGAATACGATTTTTCTCATAAAGGATATCAAATTAATAAAATAAGTTTTAAACTTGTTTAATTATTGGTCAAACATATATCCTCATCATTCTTTATAGCACAAACACAACATAGAAAGAAACATCCATATTAAGTACTTACAGAAACACATTTTATTCTCTCTCTATCTCTCTATATATATAAGTACGTTAAAAGGAAATTATATGCATCATGTTATGCCAACACGATACAAGCCAACTCTCCAACCAGAAGCCTTCTTACCAGTCATTGTCAAACTGCAAAAAGGTGCAAATGCAAACTTTAATTAGTTATATATATCTATGACTGTAAGTAATGATAGATGAATATGCAACTTATAAACAAATTAACGATTGCATTGAATGGATGATGTAGCTAGGACTGTGAACTGAAGACTCTGTGATCACTGAAATACTGCAGTACTTACTCTAATGAAAGATGGTCTTTTTGTAAAATCTTAATCAGTACTTTGGGTAAAGATAGATTTTCATTAACAATCTCTAATACCTCTTTGGGAAATTCTCAGAATTACATGTTCTACTTAAAAATAATAGGTTATAAATTACACTTTCCACCACTAATGCTAATAGTACAAAAAAGGTTTAAAGATTATAACAAAAAAGTTTTTTTTTTTTTTAAATTATATATATATATATATATGTATATAAAAGTTTGTATTCAAGTTACACTTGGTGTAACATTGCTTAGTTACACCACTCAATATTTTTTAATTAGATACGAATATTGACAAATCCATCGTTAGATTATATTATCTTCATACATTCTCCATACTTGCAAATTTCAAGGTGATAAAAAATTAATAGTTATGTCATTAATCAATTATTAAAATTCAAATTTTTGTAATTTAAAATAATGCATAAAATATGAGTTTATGGATCAAATGGTAAATAACATCCGATTGATATGAAAATTGGCATGTATGTGAAGAACATATAGAACATGTAATTCAACAGCTGAATTTTCAAAATATTAATCCAATAACAAGTTATTGAATGGTATAACATTGTTTAAAGTTACACCTATATATGTATCTATTAGAGCCCAACAAAATGAACACTATTTTGTCAATTTATAAACCACCTAGCTTGACTCAAATATTAAAGAGAATAAGTTCATCATGATGACATTGAAGTACCATAGTCGGGGAGTTGGAGACTGAAATCTTGAAGGTTGGGCTGAGTAGGCTGTAGACGATATGGATTAAAGAGTGGAGGCAAGGTTGCCTGAGTAAGAACACTACTAGGTTGCTCTTCCCCAGAGAATGGGAATGATTCCAATACGTGTCGACGATCCTCAGTCTTATGTACCATGGTCATTTGCTGATGTTGATCCAATTCTGCCTGATGATCCAAAGCTACCTGATTCTCCTTAAGCTGATTCTGCAATGATAAAGAATTAAAACAATTTTAGTCTTTATTAGTTTCATCATGTCTGCTAGTAGTAAGCTTAAAAAACAAGAGCTGCCATTGTAAAAATGTTTTTGGCTCTAGTACTAATTGATTGAGAGAATGATGGATTTCTTGCCAAATCCATGCGCGAGGGCCATGCATGATACAACTAAGTAGCATTCAACTCTATATAAGCTCATATAAGAATTGCACTCACCAGATGGTACAAATTTTCATTTTCATCGTGAAGCATTTTCCCCTAAATGTGAACAAGAAGGATTATTAATGTTTAGATATAACAGAAGGTAATGAGATGACAAAGGTTCAATAATAATAATAATAATGGTACGTGTGTGTATGAGAGAGAGAGAGAGAGAGAGAGAGAGAGAGATGATTTTACACATTGCACAATTTACCTTCCTTCGAAGATTGTCAATCTGTTGTTGTAAGAGCTCGAACTGTAATTTCCAGTATGAAAAAAAAAAAAAAAAAGATTATGTCAAACACACTCACTAATATTAGCCAACTTTCTCAAACTTATATTAGGCAACACTTTCATGTATAATTTTAACACAATTAGAACTTAATAACTTCCATAATGAATGTTAAGCAATAAAATGATGTGATTCAAATTGTCTCTCTCTCTCTATATATATTTGCTAATTAAGCCCATAAGAATATTTAAAAACACTATACCATTCTTTCTCGAACTTTGTTGACTGAGTTTTCCAGCTTTTGCTCAAGTTCATGTAAATCTCCAAATTGTACAGAATTCAAGTCCTCACCAGTGTAACGTTGCAAACTCAATTCAAGACTCAGGGTTTCTCTTTGCATCCTTTTCAACTCACCATGAATCTGCTCCTACACGTAGTAAAGAGACAAACCTTAGAACCTTAACGTAGTTTAGTCATGTTTATAATCTATTACAACTGGGATGCGATGTACGTACCAGCTGGTCATTGCTTTCTGGAATTTGATCAGTCCCTGTTGCAATCTTGTACCTTCTTATGATATGTTCCATGCTGTAGTAATAGAAAAAAAAACATTGATCTTGAATAT
>JAOXJQ010000015.1:9239920-9257489 GCA_025762765.1 Quercus bicolor | reverse complement strand
GGCGTACAGACATTTTGGTAGTCTTGTTATTTTTTTTGGTTTGCGAATGGATTCAGCTTCATCAAGAAATATCTATGTTGGGAGATAAATTGAATTCTGGGAGTATTGATTGGAGAGTAAAATTGTCTGCTGTGCCAACATTTGGTTTGTTATTTCCAGTGATTTTGTTTGGAATTTCAGCTCAAACTGTCTTATATTTTGTGTCCAACCAAGGGATTGACAAGGGTGCTTTGTCTAAACGACTTGGTGGCTACCTTTGATCAACATGAGCCAACTATCAGTAATGACATTGAGACATGTAGTCACCTTTTATTTCTTCTTGTAAAAAAAAAAAAAATATATATATATATATATATTTGCCCCTTTATGGGTTTGATTAATGTTTATCAATTTTTCTTTTATTGCAAATTTGGCACTAATTTTGGACAAATAAGGTGACAACAGTATGATATTTCAATGTGAAGTGGGATACAAAATTTTCGAGATGGAATATTACTGAGCAGCTTGATGAATTTCTAGTTACTGGGTTTGACAATTATTTGCCATTTGATATTACCTGTCACAATTGTTTAAAATGAGTTCTAGTCACTCTATGAGCCAGTATTACTGATTCAGAGTGCTAAAAGATTTTTCTTATTCTTTGTTTTTTTTATTCTCTATGAAGTAAACCAATAGTTATGGAATTTCATGTTCTTGAGATCAGTTGTGAAGTTGGCTTATCTTCTTCTTCTCAATGGTATTTGGTGTAATGGTTATCAATGGTTCTAGAAAGATATGATTTGCAAGAACATGTTTACACTAAATACTAATATTTGCTATTTTCAATTCTTTTGCAGGATACCCTAGGAATCCTCAAACAGTAGCTTACTTGCAGTTACTAGAACTGCCTTATCTTCAAAGAGGTAATCAATCATTTTCTGTACATGTAGTGGGAAATGAACCAACCCCTTTTCCCACTTGTCTTCCTCTGCAGTATAGTCTAGTTAATATTTCTTTCATTCTCCTTTGCACTAGTATGCTGTTGATTTTGTTTCTTTTGAGCTCTTTTAGGGTCTATTTGTATTGAGAGGGAGTAGAGTAGAGTTTGCCGGAAAATAGGCTATTTTTGGTCCAACTCTACTTTACTTCCCTTTACTCCTCCTCCCTCTCCCTTAATCCAAATGACCATTAGTTTAGAAGTTAAGTTTATTTAGTTGATTTTCTGATTTCTTGGATTTGGGCTGTAGTAATGGTCCATACATCTCATTCTGTTAGCAATTAGTTATATTTAAGTTATTTGGACCTTTTGTAGGTTTGAAGTTTGAGTTTGGATTTTTTTCCTTAATATTGTTTCCAACTAGTGAGTCCTGCACATAGTAAACTTGTAGTACTGTATCTATAGCCCCATGGTACAAGAATTTCTACATTACTTTTGATGTTGTCTCTTCCTGTTTTTGGTTCTGGTCTTCCTTTCAACACTATATGCAACCATGTTTTTTGTGCATAATATGTTCAAAGGCTTTTCATGTTAGATCTAGCGCCTTCTAAACCAGTCTCTTGGAGATTTTTTTTTTTTTTTTTTTTTTTGAGGGGGGAGTGAGGGAGGTGGGATGGGATGGCAGTGCTTAAACACTTCAATGCTTAAGTCAGAAAGGGAGAAAATTGTTTAGAAAGAAAAATGACTTAAGAGTGGATTTTTGGCTGAGTATCTATGTGTACTTTTTGATTCTGTTGTTCCTCTCTTTTATAGTTGTCTCCTATCTTAATGGATAATGAAGGTCTGTATTTATGCTCAATGGCTACTGTGTTATCAATGAGAGCTCTAAAGCGCACAGCTCATTTGTTATTGTTACTTCGTCTGTTACGTTTTATTATCAATGCGTGTAATAAAAGTGTAACACTCGTTTGGGTCATCATTAACATGGAATAACAATCCCATGTTATTTTTTGACTCATCAACTACCCCCCTGTTCGTAGCCTCGTCTTTGAGATGGGATAAGAACATAAAAGTCTGTCACTTCGTGTTTTGTGTTTGGCGCATTTATTATGATTTAATGTCTTGTCTGCCGCGTGACACGTGTACAGTCAGGATGTCTCCCTCATGTCAGTTTGTCTCGATTTTCCCACACACGATCTCCTATTTGTTCTGCATTTTTTCCCTTCTTTTCTTTTCTTTCCATTTTCAATTCACCTTTTGTTTTTGTGGTGTTTCGTTTACTTAGAGAGCTTTTCTTCCTTTTCTGAGTATTTCTTCATCAACTCGCTTTGTTTATGGGAAGTCTCTTTGAGCTTCCTTCTTTGTTTTTTTGTTCTTATGGTAGATTATTCCTTAGTTTGGTCGAATTGCCCTTCTATTTCTTTCTTCATTGCTCGTCTGTGTGGTTAGCTTGAGTTTGTAGGTAGAAACGTTCTAGGGTTAGGTCATTCGTAGAGCGAGACTGTTCTTATAGGTCCATATTGCTCTTTCTTTTTCCCTTGATTCATCATTCAATAGGAGTTGCTTAAACTTTGAAAATGTCGGGTGAGGAGGTTAGGTCGAGTGAGCTTGAAACGGGTTTGTCTTCATCTAAGGACCATGGGGCCCTCGAAGTCACTTCTCCTTCAACCCTTCATAAGGCCTGGGGTATATGTTTTTCCCTTAAAGAGAAGGACAAGCAGAGGATTAGGGATAGGATCCAACTTCCTTCTTCTATAAAGATTAGGATCCCTGACGGTCATAATAGAGCTTGTCACTCTTATGCTGATGAAGTGTGCTTTTATAAGGCTAACTTCGTTAATGGATTGCGTTTTCCCGTCCATCCCTTTATTAGAGAGCTTTTCTTCCTTTTGCAACTCACTTCAGCCCAGTTAGTGTCAAACTCATGGAGAATAGTAATTTGCTGTATGGTGATATGGATGTTTGCCAATGATGGAGATACCATTAGGATAGATGAATTTCTACACTTCTATCGTCTAAGAAAATCCAAGGATTCGGGTTACTGGGAGTTTAAACCCTAGGGTAGGAGTTCGAGATTGGTTCTTAACTCCCCATTGTCTCTCCAGAATTGGAAAACCACTTTTTTCTTCGTCTCTAGTGATGGTTGGGAGTTCACCCCGGGTGAGGACTTAGATGATCCTCCTCAGTTGCTTCTTAGCTAAGGAACTCCTGTGTCTGATGCGTTTTTCTATTTTTTTTCCTTGAATGCATGTAGTTTTCCAACCGGTCGCGGTATTGACGTGGGTACTTTTGTTTTTGCAACTTCCACTCGTCCTCGTTTGAAGAAGAGGTATCACAGTTGTGTCGAAAGGGTTAGAGAGTATCTTGAGACGATTAATGACTTTAATGAGCTCATCTCTCCTCAATCTCTTTTTCTGCATTTCCTTGGACCAAAGCCTTCTAAGCACATTTGAAGGAACGTTGAGATCGTTAAGAAGAGTAAGTTTGTTGAATTTTCATTTTGGGTAAACTCAATGTACTTGTTGCTTATTCCTTTTTTTTTTTTTTTAATTTTTTTTAGGGTTGACAACGAGATTCAATAAAGCTAAATTGGTCAAGGTCCAAGAGAAAAGGGCCCAAGGAGGTTTGACAGGTGGCCTTTTGACGAGAAAACGTCAGAGAGACATGGAGACTCCTAAGGATGATCCTAGGTTGACTTCGCCCATTGCCAAATCTGTTCCTCAATGTCCAGTCTCACCTACTTCTTCTCTGGAGCTGATTGCTTCTATTGATGGTGGTTCCAAACCCAAGGGCAAGTACAAAGCCCTTCCAGGTTCTTTCTAGGACAATGCAGGAGTTGTAGTGCTTAAAGCCCACGAGGCTATATTTGTTAATGATCTTTCTCCCTTGGGGGTGAGGCCATCTCACGAGCTGATGTCGTCCTACGTGTACAAGGTTATGCAGGTACAAATTGTGAATGAAGGTTTTGCTCTTTGTTATGTTCTTTTCTCTCATTCCTCCTCCTTTTTTTTTTCTTTTTTTTTTTCCGCAGGTGCTAGGTGAATCCTTGTACATTTTGGGGAAGTACTTGGATTATGAGGAGAAGTATGTGAAGGCCAAATCCAAGGTGGAATCTCTTTCTGCTGGGAACGAGTCGCTCAAGGATCAGATCTCTGCCCTTGCTGACGAGGCCAAAAAGGACAAGGAACGCCTAAAGACCCTAAAGAAGAGTATCAACACTGAGAAAGCTTTTTCAAAGTTGAAGGACAAACAGATTGATGAGGCTCTCTTGAAAGTCGAGAAGGCTAGCTTGGAGGCAGTGGAGAAATTCAAAGCTTCAGACGAGTATTCGGATAAGCTTTATGACTATTATGTGGAAGGTTTCGACCTTCTTCATAATTATTTGGTCAAACATCACCCAGAGTTGGACTTCTCTAACCTTGATATGGAGGCTGTTGAGACCTGTTGGCTGATTGTCAGTCCACAAAAGTGGTTAGAGAAGGTGGAGAAGCTGCTGCTGTTGACAAAGCTGTTGATGTTAATCCGTCATCTTTTGTTTACCTCAGATTTTTTTTTTTTTTTTTTTTGGGTAAGATAAAAACACTATTAATTTTGGGGCTCGCTGTTTTGAGCACATCTACTTGTTTTATTCTTTTGAACAATCTCTTGGGCTTGTCTGTTTCGAGCATATAGTCTATGAATATTTTTCTCTTTGAATTTGTTTGGCAACTGCTTTTATGACGACGTTGTTGCATGTTGATGATGCCATGCCTGAGTGGCGATTTGAGTTATGTGTTAATAGCTCCAAAATTTTTCAAGTCATATGATGGTGTAGTTATGCATAAATAACCTCTTTTAAGACAATGTTATTATGTATTAATAACTTCTTTTCAAGTCATATGTGAATGATGATTTTGTTACGTGGTAACAACTTTTTCTATGTCATGTATCAATGACGATATTGTCATGTATTAATAACTTTTATTAAGTTATGCATAAACAACAATGTTGTCATGTATAAGTGGCTTTTATTAAGTCATTTATAAATGACATTGTTGTTATATATTAATAACTTTTATTAAGTCATGTATAAACGACGATGTTGTTATGTATGTATAACTTTTATTAAGTCATGTATAAATGACATTGTTGTTGTGTATTAATAACTTTTATTAAGTCATGTATAAATGACAATGTTGTTATGTATTAACAACTTTATTAAATCATGTATGAATGATGATATTGTTATGTATTAATAACTTCATTTTAAGTCATGTACAAATGATTACATTGTTATGTATTAATAAATTCATTTTAAGTCATGTATGAATGATGATTTTGTTATGTATTAATAACTTTTCTCATGCATGAATGGTGTTTGTTAAAACGTATTAATACTTTTTCTAAGTCAAGTATCAATTTGGCCATAAAAAATCAACTATGCATAATTCTTGAATAGTAATTTTGCCCATGTCTTATTGATAGATAGACAAAATATTCCTTCGTCTATGTAATACAAACAATAATAAAAAGAGGAAATATATCTAAATAAAAGTAAGGATTCTCAAATACTTGGGGATTCTTACTGATGGTATCTTTTTAAGTGTTCTATGTTAGATGGAAGAATTAGTTCTTGGCCATCCAAGGTCTTTAGGTAGTATGATCCTTCTCTGGAGTGGTGAATGACTTGGTAGGGTCCTTCCCTTGCTAGACTTAACTTCCCTTGGGACAAGTCCTTTGTTGCCTACGAGACTTTTCTAAGGATGAGATCACCTATGTTGAATCTTCTCACCTTCACCTTCTTGTTGTAGTACCTAGCCATTGCTCCTTTGTACTTTTCCATCTGCTTCATAGTTTCGTCTCTCACCTCATCGATCAGATCCAAATTATTGTTGAGTTCTTGGTGGTTCATCTGCTCTTCGTACGCCTTGATCTGGATATTCATCAGCCCTACTTCCACCGGTATGAAAGCTTCAATTCCAAACATCAGCCTAAATGGTGTTTCTCCTGTTGGCACACTTGTGGTCATCCTGTACGCCTAAAAAACGTTAGGCAGCTCTTCTAGCCATGCACCTTTTACCCCCCTCAAGCTGAGTTTTGATAATTTTGAGCAAGTTTATGTTCATCACTTCGGTTTGACCTTTAACCTAAGGGTGTCATGGATAAGAGCAGTGGTTCTTGATACCTAAGGCTTGGCAAAATTTGTGATACTTGGGATTGTCAAACTACCTCCCATTGTCCGATATGATTACGTTAGGAATCCTGAACCTACAGATTATGTTCTTCCATACAAAACTGGTGATCTTGGTTTCTATGATCGTCTCTACTGGCTCAACTTCCACCCATTTCATGAAGTAATTGATTTCGATGATGAGGAACTTATATTGCTTCCTTTCTATGGGGAGTGGTCCCATTATGTTGATCCCGAGCGAAAGGCCATAGAGCGGTTATCAGCGTCATTGGCTCACCTGGTCATGTTTGGATGTTCACAAAGTGTTGGCATTGGTCACAAGTTTTGATGAGGTCATATGCATCCTTTTGTAATGTTGGCCAATAGTAACCTACTCTAAGTGCTTTTCTCGCAAGAGACCTTGCCCCCGCGTGGTTACCGTAGATTATTTCATGTATCTCTCAAAGTACATTGTTGGTCTCTTCCTTGTTAGCATAGCAGAGATAAGGAAGGAAGTGTCCTCGTCTGTATAAGACATTGTCAAAAATGACGAAGCGAGCAGCTCTGATCTGTACCTTCCATGCTTTATTCCTGTCTTCTGGGAGTTATCCTTCTTTCAAGTAACGAATGATGGGAGTCATCCATTCATCTTTTTCTTGTATCTTCATCACCTATTCGCTCTCCATGCATAACTCAAGAGATATGCCATGTTCATTTGACGAGGCTAATCATGCTAAGAAATTAGCTTCAGCATTCTTTGCATGAGGGATTTGTTGGAACTCGACACTGTCGAAGTACTATAGGAGTTCTTTGACGATCTTAAGATACTTCTGCATTCTTTCTTCCTTCGCTTCATAATCTCCTTTTATCTGGCCAACTACAAGCTGAGAATCGGCTTGGATGATGAAGGTCTTAGCTTCAAGTACTCTTGCAAGACTCAATCTTGTTAGAAGTACTTCATACTCGACTTCATTGTTGGTTGCTGGGAACTGTAATCTGACCACGTACTTCAGGATTTCTCCTTCTGGTGATATGAGGACCACACCTACTCCTTCGGCTTTCTTGATGGCCGATCCATCTGTCTGGACCATCCATGTTTTCTTTTGGGGCTCCTCTTCTTCTTGAGGATAAGTGAATTTTGTAATAAAATCAGTGTGGACCTGGGCTTTGATTACCACCTGAGGCCGATATTCTATGTTGAACTAGCCAAGCTCTATAGCCCATTGAACGAGGTGCCCTGTTGCATCTATCTTGTTCATCGTCTTTCTTATTGATTGGTCTGTCATAACGACAATGGGATGTGCTTGAAAGTAGTGTCGCAGTTTTCTAGAGGCGACTACTAGAGCAAAGGCGATCTTCTCTAGCCTTAGGTAATTCACTTCAGCTCCTTTGAATGCTTGGCTGGTATAGTACACCAACGTCTGCACATCCTCCTCTTCCTTGATTAGTGTTAAGCTTACTGCTGTATTGGATACTGCCAAATAGAGGTGCAACTTCTCTCCTATTACTGAAGGGCTTAACAATGGCGGTTGTGTTAGGTATTCTTTTAGCTTTGTCAAGGCTTCTTCGCATTCGTCAGTCCACTGAAAGGCCTTCTTCAAGACTTTGAAGAAGGGCAGGCACTTGTCTGTCACTTGAGAGACGAATCTGTTTAATGTTGCAACCTTTCCTGTTAAGCTCTGTACTTCCTTCACTATCTTTGGAGACTTTATCCCCATTATTGCCATTATCTTTTCTGGATTAGCATCTATGCCCCGTTGAGATACCATGAATACCAAGAATTTCCCTGATGAGACAGCAAAAACATACTTTTTTGGGTTTAATTTCATCTTATAATATCGTAGTGTGTCAAAGGTTTTCCTCATGTCGTCCAGGTGGTCTGTTTCGTCATTGCTCTTCACCAGCATATCATCTACATATACTTCCACATTTCTTCCTATTTGATGAGAGAACATACGGCTCACCAACCTCTGGTATATGGCCCCAGCATTCTTCAGTCTGAAAGGCATCACCTTGTAACAGTATAGCCCTTGGCTAGTGATGAATGTGGTCTTCTCTTGATCTTCCTTGTCTGTCATGATCTGATTGTAGCCGAAGAAGGCGTCCATGAGCTTAAGAGCTTGTGTCCGATAGTTGAATTTACCAGTTGGTCGATCCGGGGTAAGGGGAAGCTATCCTTCGGGCATGCCTTGTTGAGATCTGTAAAGTCAACACACATCCTCTACTTGCCATTGTTCTTCTTTACCATCACTACATTGGCTAGCCACTTAAGGTAGAACACTTCCCTTATAAAGCCTGCCTCTAAGAGTTTCTCAACCTCTTCTGCTATTACCTTATTATGTTCAGGCATAAATATTCTTCATCTTTACTGCACCGATCTACACTCCTGATTAACATTGAGACGATGCTGGATGACTCTTTTGTCAATTCCTAGCATATCCTCGTGCCTCCAAGCAAAAATGTCCTAGTTCTCTCTTAGGAAGTTTCTTATCTTCATCTTCTCTGAGGCTGAAAGTGCTGAACCTATCTTCAAGACTTTAGACAAATCTCCAAGGATGACCTTAATTTCTTATGGCACGTCTGACAGTTTAGGAACTGGCTCAAGTTCATCTATCATCAACGAGAGATTTTTCCCTGATGTTAAGGTAGCTTGATAACATTCTCTTGCGAGGACTAGGTCTCCTTTGATTTCCCCTATGTCGTGAGCTATAGGGAATTTCACCTTTAGATAATAGGTCGATGTCGCCTATTTCAACTTGTTGAGTGTTGTTCGTCCAAGGATAACATTGTACGTCGATGGGCAATCTACCACGAGGAAATCAATCTCCTTGGAGACTTGTGCTAGATAAGTGCCTGCAATTATGGTTAGCTTAACAACACCTTTGGGAAGAACCCTATCCCTAGTGAAACTTATCAATAGGGAAGTGAATGGTCAAAACCTTTCTTTGTTTAGCTTCATTTTTTGAAAGGCTGGTAGATAGATGATGTTTGCTGAGCTTCCATTATCTACCAGTACCTGATGCATGTTGAATTCTTCCATCCTGAGCATTATAACTAGTGGGTCGTCATGGGGTTGCCTAACGCCATGAGCATCCTTCTTGGAAAAGACAATGTTTGGTACACTGCATCTAAGCGCTTTTGAAGGTGGGAACTGTGAGTGTACACTATTCACTTCTCTTACATATGCCATCTTCAGTGATTTTTGGAGGATCTTCCCGCTACCAATCCTCTTAAGATCATCCTTATTTCTCCTATGGGGGCTTTATTGCCCCCCGTCTCGGCTTCCTTTCCTTCTCGTCTCTCTGTTGTCTTCTATACGGCTTTGTTTTTCGTACAAACTTCTACAATTTTCCCTAACGGGTTAATGTTTCTACTTGGTCATTCAAATGCCTACATTCTTCAATGTGATGCTTGTGGCCCTGGTGGAATCTGCAGTACTTGCTTTTTTCTCTTACTTCTACTAGAGCGTAAATGGGTCTAGGCCATTGTAGAGAAGGTTCTTCCTTTATCTGCATTAATATTTGCTCGATAGGCATCATTAGGGGAGTGAAGCTAGTAAACTTAGGCCTTCGATCTAGGAGGTTCTTCTTTTTGTCCAATGCACGTCCAGTGCCTCATGTCTCCTTCTTCCTATCAAGGTTGTGACTGGTTCCTTTGTCTCATTTCCTTTTGGTCGTCAAACCTTTAGTAGTCACAACGTCCTCCGCATTCATATACTTCTGGACCTTGTGAAGTAGTTCTGCCACTATTTTCAGCAGACTCTGGGTGATTGAGAAGAAGAAATTCCCTAGTAACAATCCTGCTTGGAAGGTCGTCAGGATGACTTGATCTTCCGCTTTGTCCACCTATAACAATTCTTTATTGAAACGCGTCACATATTGCCTCAGCAATTCTCTTTTTGCCTGGTGTATGCTAAGAAGATGCCCAGTAGGCTTCTTGTGTCGTTGTCCTCCAATGAAATGACAAACAAAACCTTTGCTAAGCTGGATGAAGTTTGCAATGGTGCCTAACGGTAGCTTGCCAAACCTTACCCTGGCTACGCCCTTCAGCGTTGTTGGGAAGGCCCTACACATTACTTTGTCTAAGGTTATCTGCAGAAGTATCAAAGTTTTGAACGACTCATTGTGATCCAAGGGATCTTTTAAGTCTTCAAAGGACTCTTACTAGGGAAGGCGCAACTTCAGTGGGAATGGACGGTTCAATACTTCTGTGGTGAATGGTTAATCTTTGCTTCATATCATTCCGTCTAAGTTTTCTATAGCTTTATCTTTTACTACATTCCTAAGCTTGTCCATCTCCCTCCTCATAATACGAAGCTCACTTTCCATTCTGGATGAGTTTTCTTCTGACGTTCTTGTCCTCCTATTGGCCTGACTATCCAATCCTTCCTCGTTATGGTTTCCTTCAATCCTACGACGCTCTTCTTCATTCTGATTCTCTATAGTTCGCTGTTATTCCTCATTCTAGGATTCAACGGCTCTTCTTAGTTCTTCATTCTAGTGAGTCACTTCTTCCAAGCTGGCTGTTAGGGCTTGGATTTGTTAGGCGGCTTGTTCAGCATCCATCTTGTGCTACGAGGTTCTCTTTTGTCACTTAGGAAAGATGGCTTGAATGATTAGCATTCCTACAGACGATGCTACACTAATGATGCGAAAAATCACCAAGTGAAGGACCTCGTCTCACTAGATGGACGATCCCGTGGTTGGTCGTGTCTTCGATGTAAACCTGCAAGAAAGCCTAGGAAAGAAGTGTAATACACTAGTGTGTGTTTGCCAAAAACACTTCGATGCTTAAGTTAGGAAGGGAGAAAATTGTTTAGAGAGAAAAATAATTTAAAGTGGATTTTTGGCTGAGTATTTGTATGTACCTTTTGATTCTTTTGTTCCTCTCTTTCATAGTTGTTTCCTATCTTAATGGATAATGAATGTTTGTATTTATGCTTAATGGCTACTTGTTATCAATGAGAGCTCTGAAGCGCACAACTCATTTGTTACTGTTGCTTCTTCCATTGCATTTTATCATCAATGCATGTAATAAATGTGTAACGCTTGTTTGGGTCGTCATTAACATGGAATGACAATCCTATCTTATTATTTGACTCATCAAGGGTGACATCCCAAACACTCGATTGATAAAATTTTGGGGATGTTGTCACCAACCATGGTGAAAGTCTTCCATGGAGCCAAGAAATGAGTTGATTTGTAATTGGTCTCCCCTATCCACTGGTAACTGTAAGGGTGTTGGATTAAAAGGCAACTATAGGTTTGTTGATAGAGGCAAACCTTGAATGATTCCGTGAGATCTCCTCAATTGCCATGTCCAAGGAATGAGCCTTGTTTGTACTTTGTGACAAAAACATTGATGTGCTTGGGGATGGATCAAATTAATGATGCTTGAATTAGTTGTTTGCTCTTCTCTATGTGACTATACCTGAAAGTTAAATTTACTTTATTCAAATTTTAAGTGTGTAATGCCAGAAATATACTTTGATATTGAGGCTTGTAGTTGTTTTTTGAACTACCCTTTTAAGAAGGGTAAGACTTTTTGGTTGATGAGTACATCTAACATGTAACTTGTAATGCAAGGAGCGTAGCAAGAATTAAAGCTGATGGATTTTGACAAGTAGTGTAAAATGGTTGTCCATAAAGTAACTGTCATTACTAAGGGCAATCATAAGCACACATTAATGCTCAGACATAAATTCTTCACTTAAATGGCATAACTATAACGGATGTACTACCTTTCCAGCCACCAGCTCACAACGGTTACAACTACCTTAAGCTGACCATTACACAAACGTTACAGGACATTGAATGGGGAAGTTAAATGGCTATTAAATAAGCCATTTAACCCTCTAGCTCAACCATAACTGATGGATTGCGACAAAATACTTGTCCATACTGCAAACCGTCCAAGGTAATAACGAGTAAAAGTATGGACAAACATAAGCGCATTAATTCCAGATAACATTCAATGACTAAATGATAAATGAGCATGAAGCTGTTACTGCCGTCCAATGATGTGCATTGAAATGGCCGTTACGAAGGTTAAAGGGCTAGGATTAAGTGGCCATTATTGAGCCATAAATCCTCCAGCTGTGGTACAACATTAGAGAGGCCAACATATTAAGCATTTACTCATACAAAGGTTATATAAAGCCAAGAGAGACAGGTAAATGATTCATATTGAACACACACACAAATTACTTTACAGATTACAGATTTCTAATGAATTTAAGCTAATTTAAGTATTGAAGGGTCCTTGGCAGGTTCCTTGGACTATGCGCCGAACTGAGTGTCTTCTTTGATACAAGATCTCCAGGTCGTCCATCGTATTAACAAGGAACATACTGATGAGGTGAAATCACGTTTTTTTAGTTCGGCGCCGTCTGTAGGAAGACAGGCTATTAGTCAATAAGCCGCTGAATTCTTTACTGGCTAAGTTCCTTAGAACTGATGGACTCAACCACAACTGCGTCGCCGGACCCAATGGTGGCTCAACAAATCCAAGCACTAACAACCAATGTGCAAGAATTGAAGAAACAAAATGAAGACTTGAAGTGAAGAGTGCATTCAGAAGGCACAAATACGTCACAGTCATGGCGTAATCGCAATGACAATGACAACGAAACCCATAGTCCAAGAAATAGCAGAAGAAAAACTTCTAAGCACACTGCACAATCAACTCATGGCAATGATCAGACGATAAAAAACATGAGGAAGGAGTTAGACGAAGTCAAGAACACCCTGAAGGGAAAGACAGTGATAAATCTTGATGGCATGATCAAGAGAACAGACTCACCCTTCATTACCATCATTTTGGAGTGCCCCTTGCCTCCCTAATTTCATCTCCCACAGCTAGAGATTTACAATGGCACTAAGGATCCCCTAGATCACATAGAGGCATTCAAGAAAATATTAAACCTCTAGCAGACCCCAAACAAGGTAATTTGCAGATCATTCCCAACAACCCTCAGAGGAGTAGCAAGGGTGTGGTTTAGCAAGCTGCCTGCAGCATCTATCGCAAACTTTGAGCGACTCTTTTGTTCGCCATTGCTTTGGGCGCCAACGCCATAAGAGGCCCACCTTATACTTGCTAACTGTAAAGCAACAAGAAGGGGAAACCTTGAAAGAGTATGTAAACAACAAAGCAGTGTTAGAAATTGACAAGGTAAATGACCAGGTGATAATGATGACCTTCCAAGCAGAGTTGAACAATTCTGACCTTGTCTTCTCTCTAGGAAAGACCCCACCAACTACAATGACAAACCTCCTCTTCAAAGCCTAGAAGTACAAGAACAAAGAGGATGCATTAACGACAAATGGAATAGATGGCAAGCGAAAGATGGAAGAAATCGACGAGCTCCAACACAAAAAGAAGGAGAAGAAGGACCATTCCCCTTGTCGAAAGAATGACAACGAAAATACGCAGGCTCAGACAAGATCGTCAAATATTCCAGAAAATGAACTTGTTACCTCGAATCACTCAATGGCAAATAGTTACCTTGTCCATGGAATGTAGAGCACTTTAAGAGGTATTATCACTAGTTAGATGACATTTTCAATTTTCTTTCATCAAACTATTTTTTAAGCAAGAATGAATAAGGAGGCATTTTCCCCTACATGAATAAATGTCACTCTCTTGAAAGATCTGAAAGTATTATTTACCGTACAAAAGGAAAAAAAAATTCAAGAAGAAAGCCCGTCATTGAAAGTTCAACGAATAAAACCAACTAGACGATAAAAATCTCAATAAGAGTAAAATCGTCACATAAGGTTCAATTTGGACGAGTATAATCATAATGACAATCAAATTCTCAAAGCGAGAGTAAGTCATATGATTAAATTCGCATGCTTAAAAACCGACGAGCGCAATCATAATGACGATCAAATTCTCAAAGTGAGAGTAAGTCATATGATTAAATTGACATGGTTAAAAACCGATGAGCAATTTTTTAAAAAGGAAAATAAAAATCAAGGCACGTGGGAAGCTCAAGAAAACTTCACACGTGCAACCAATGAAGAGAAGACATGTGTCAATTGCTTGACGAGAAAGTCGCCTTGCATTAAACATGACGGGACGAGAATCTCAGGACACGAAGGGGAGATTGAATTGCCAAAAACCTTTCATATTCCTATGCTTATCCAAACAAAGGACGACAAAGGAATAAAGGGGGCAACTGACAAGCAGTGTAAAATGGTCGTCCATAAAGTGACCGTCATTACTAAGGACGATCATAAGCACACATTAATGCTCAGATATAAATTTCTCACTTAAATAGTACAAGTGTAATGGACGTATAGCCTTTCCAACAACTAGCTCACAACTGTTACAACTACCTCAAACTGACCATTACATAGCCATTACAAGAAATTGAATGGGGAAGTTAAATGGCTATTAAATGAGCCATTTAACCCTCCAGCTCAACCATAATTGATGGATAGTGACAAAATGCTCGTCCATATTGCAAACCGTCTAAGTTAATGATGAGTAAAAGTATGGACGAGCGTAAGTGCATTAATTCCAAACAGCATTCAATGACCAAATGATAAATGTGCACGGAGCTGTTACTGCCGTCCAATGATATGCATTTAAATGGTCGTTACGAACATTAAAAGGCTGGGATTAAGTGGCCATTATTGAGCCATAAATCCTCCAGTTATGGTACAATGTTAGAAAGGCCAATAGATTAAGCATTTACTCACACTAAGGCTATATAAAGCCAAGAGAGATAGGTAAATGATTCGATTTGAACACACACACACACACAAATTACTCTACAGATTACAGATTTCTAAAGAGTTTAAGCTAATTTAAGCATCGAAGGGTTCTTGGAAGGCCCCAAATCGGTGTCATTATCTACTGGGTGTCTTCTTTGATACAGGATCTCCAGGTCATCCATCATACTGACGAGGAACATACTGACAAGGCGAAATCGTGTTTTATCAGATTTTATGATGGCAGTGATTATGAAATTGTTGACTATCAACAAATGCTTAACAAAAACAGTGTTTTGGTTTACTTTTTTAGAATGACCAACGATCACTATGGTGCGTAAGTACAAGTTAGAAGCTAGTTTATTATTAAATTGAAATTATATTATTGAAATATTTCTTAGTTCACATAAAAATTTTTATTATTTTGTGCATCACACAGAAATACTACTATTAATTCTATTATTTTTTTAGATCCCACCTTCCCCAATGAGGGTAGTGCTTCCAAATAAACATCAATGAAAGAAAAACGTACAAAAAAAAAAAAATCAATAATTGTGTTCCAAACTTAGTTTAGACTTTAGAGAGGTGATTCCGAAGCTATCTTGAAATTTATCTACATCAGGGATGTACATTGTGCCAAGAATTTTGTTCTAATATGTGACAAGACAATTTGTAATTGACTTGAATATTTAGGGTTTGTTTGGTTGGAGGGGTGAAAAAGTGGAAGAATAAAAATTGGTGGGAGGATAGGAAAAAATTTAATTTCCCTTCTTTTTGTTTGGCTGGGAATGGAAAAGTGAAGGGTTGTAAAAAATGAGTTTGTATAAATTTACTCACATATTCTTGTTAAAAAATAATGCCCAATTAAGACAAAAAAGTGACAAACAAGCAATCAAAAAAGTGACACCTTCAGTCTCCTACAAGAGTAACGGATTTAAATTAGAAGGGAAATGTTAATGGATGCCCTTAGGACAATGGTTAACAATCCATTTAAAGAAAGTTTTTATAGGAAAAAAAAACAATTAATATTTTGACAGTTTTTGTCATTTCCAATAAAAGTGGTGTCAAAATTTTCCAAAAATGGATTTAATTAAAATGCACTAATAAAGTGGGATTCACCATTTCTACCTGAGTAATACTGAGGATACCAACTTTTGACACAACTTTATGTCACAACTTGTCACATGACAAGTTGTGATTGGTAAGAGGATGTCCCTACATGGCCTACTAACATACTCTTACTTATCACAACTTGCCATGTGGCGAGTTGTGATACAAAGTTGTGCTAAAATTGGTACCCCAACATCACTCTTTCTACCTTTTTATTTATTTATTTATTTATTAAGTAAGCGTTTGGATAATGGCAAGCCAAGCACGTTTTGCACGTCTAGCATTTTTTAGTGGGTTCCATGCACTATTTACGGAACCTGCAAGTAAATTTTTTTTTTAGAAAATAACTTTAAAACTGGGTCCCACGGTACTATTTACACATTTAAAAATTATTTTGCTATAGTATTTTCAATTTTCAACAATAAGCGGTATCCAAACAGACCCTATTTTGCTGAAAACTGAAAATATTGTAGCAAAATAATTTTTAAATGTGTGAATAGTACCATGAGATTCATTTTTAATGAAAAATTTGCTTAAAAAAGAGGTTTGTGAGCCTTGTAAACCGTACATAAAACAGTACATAGGACCCATTATTGGGACATAAAGCCACAGAAACTGAGAAATGTGCTTTAGATTAAAAAAAAAAAAAAAAAAAGAGGTGAAACGTTGGACGTGAAGACGCATACGCCAATCCAAACGCATACCATCAAGAAATTCAAGTGCAATTATATGAGCGTTTCGGCAGGGCTGAAAGTTGCGTTTCAGCCCTGCGTTTTCATACCTTTTTTTTTTTTTTTTTTTTTTTTGCTCTGCAGTGGACAGTAAAATCACTGTGCAGGAGACAAAAAATACTATTCACGCACTGTTCATGTACTATTCATGGGTCTCACGATACTATTCACACATTTAAAAATTATTTTGCTACAATGTTTTCAATTTTTAATTTTTAATTTCAGTAACAATAAGCTCAATCCAAACGGACCATATAAGTAACGCGTTTCATTCATTCCTATCATTATCACTTTTTTTAGCAACACGCTATGGACGCGCTTTAAATAGTACGCGCTACGCGGTTCAGTAATTTATATCTATGGTAAAGTTTGCAAACCAGAGTAAATATAGTAAAGATTTTAAAAGATTTGCTTTAGTTTTATTTTATTTATTTATTATAGATTTGCTTTAGAAAAGTAAATATCTACTTTCTAGAGCTTCCTATCAACTTCCTTCGTCAGACGAAGCATCACTAAAACTTCATTCATTTTGTAGAGTGTAGAATGGGTCCTTTATATGTTATAAATATATGATTCTCATGGTTCATAAGCCCATCTCTCTCACTCTCACTCTCACTCTCTGGGTCATGGATAATATTAAGGAGCAACTTTCAAATAATAGCTTATTGGGAATTCTTAGGCTGTGCATTTCAATCCCTTTTCTTTCAACGAAGGCTTGTTTACTGATATTCTTTGTCTCAATTTTATGTCCACCACTTTTATTTGGCGCCTATGTTGCTTTCACCTGTTTATTTGGTACTCTTTATCACCAAATATTGAACAAAGAGATTGTACTAACTCTTCTCCTGCCGATCATCCACCAAATAGTTTTCCTTGTGTTCACTCTTGTGCCCTCCACCATTGCTATGTTCCTCACCATAGCTTCTGTCTACACTTCTGAACCAAT
>JAOXJQ010000015.1:9157255-9201909 GCA_025762765.1 Quercus bicolor | reverse complement strand
AACTACAATGACAATCAAATAAGCAAACCCTTACCTGAGATATGAATTTGTTGAGAGGGAAGAGCAGTGAGAGAGGTAGTGTGGTGAGTGAGAGTGAGAGGCAATGTGGTGTGAGAGTTATGGGTGAGTGAGAGAGTTAGTGAGGGTGAGAGACTTAGTGACGATGCTCTATTTTTGGGTGAGAAGGCTGGGTGAGGAGCTATCTTTGAGCACTTGTCTTACACGGGCTCAGTGAAGAGTGTCATTTTTATTATTTTGCCCAGTGGAACTCGAGTCTTAAGACTCGAGTTCCTTGAAATTCATCATCAAATACTTCTTTACTTCTAGCACTATTTTCTCTAAGCGTGTAATTTTCTTTTTCTTTTTTTTGCCTAGTGGAACTCGAGTCTTTAAGACTTGAGTTCCTTGAAATTAATCATCAGACAAATTTCTTTAGGTAACATGATTTTCTCTAAGAAAATCGAGTCTTAAAGACTCGATTTTGATTTTGTGCAAAACGAGTCTTTAAGACTCAAGATCCAACTGTTTCAAATATGCCAACTTAGCAGCACAAAAAGGCAGAAAACAAGTCTTTGAAACTCGCTTTTCAATGTAGATCTCGAGTTTTTAAAACTCGAGATGCTACTTTCCTTTATTCTTTCAAACGTTGCCTAACTTACTACATACATGCCCCTCTCACTACTACTTTGCCCATTCCCTCTAGGTTGTTTGGTGTTGTAGTCTATAGAGCTTTGGCTCGGGCAATCACATGTTGTTGTTGACGGGCCCCTAGTAGCTACCTTTTGGTTTTTTAAGTTGTTTTCCTTGCTGTATTAGCTACTCTTTATCAATAAATTTTTCTGACAAAATGGGCTTTTGTCCTTTTCGGGAAAATAAATTAACTTTATACCCCTTTTCCCAAATTAAGTAGGGAAATACCTCTCTTTTAAAACTTGATTTATGATAAATTGAGTTAGAAAAAAAAAATTTCTGAAGCCCTATAGTGGTGTTTTAATGAGCCTATAGTGACGTTTTTAAGACCTATAGTGATATTTTTTAACTTAGCTTCAATAAAATCGAGTTATAGGCAATTTTTTTACCTATAACTCGATTTTATTAAGGTCGAGTTAAAAAACGTTACTATAGGTCTTAAAAAACGTCACTATAGGCTTCTTAAAATATCACTATAGGGCCTAACTCAATTTATCATAAATCGAATTTTAAAAGAGGGGTATTTCTCTACTTAGCTTAAGAAAGAGGGTATAAAGCTAATTAATTTGCCCGAAAAGGGCAAAAGCCCATTTTGTCCTTTTCTATCGTTTGGTTTTCACAAAAAAAAAAAAAAAAAAAAAAAAAAAAAAAAAAAAAAAAACAATCTTTTCACTTGCATGTGTATGTATAACAATTGAGTTAATTTTACGAATTTTTACCCCGCACAATTTTATGGAAGTTTGTTTCATTTCATTTATTTATTTGATAAATCAATTTATGGGGAAAGCTTTTTAGGTATTTTGTTAAATCATGTCGAAGGTCTTAAAGTTATATTAGCACAAAAACAATCAATTTTGTTTTATTAGTTATTTCTTTTGAAATTCGAAACCAGCAATTCATAATATTCTATATAGATCTATTAGCTAGCCACACCTGTATAGGAACTAGGAAGAAAAAACATTATTTAAAGGGAAAAAAAATCATTTTATGTTGTATTTGTTAAACGTATGAATTCTTTCAATTTTTTAGTGGCAACTAGCAAGTAAACTTCTTTTTTCAATTCTTGTCTAATAAGCATGAGTGCAACTTACCAATAACTGACACACATACATACACATGCAAACATAAATATTAACATACACATATGCACAAACTAGCCATCGTAGTAAATTTAACAATTAATTATTTTATGGAAACAGAAAATTTAATTGCTATAATTAAAATTGTGTATGTGTATGAGAATATAGGTGAAATTTTATATATCTAATTAAACACATCGTTAATTCATCTTTTAGATCACTTAAAAAACCTATCGTTAAGTCATTGTCATTTGAATTATTACATATTATATTTCATGAGACAACAATGGTGAACCAAGTAATTTCTTCCCTTCCTTCTCAAAAAAAAAAAAAAAGTAATTTCTTCCCATAAATTCTTTTCGTAGTCCAATAATAATAATAATGACATGAAATTATGAAAATATAACATCTAACGTTTTTTTGTAGTTCAAGTAAAGAAAAAAAAAATTACAATGAAGCAAGAATTATGTACATTCTAAAATTTAAAAAAAAAAAGATATAATTATATAACTATTTTTTAAATGAGAAACGTGAGAATGCATACAATGATGACACATGTAATTTTCTCAAAGCATATGAGAATAAAACATGTTAAAATCCTTATAATCTATTTTGATTTTAGAAATATAATTAGGAAAAAATAACAAAGACAATTAATTTCTTCAAATAAACATTTTAGCAAGCCCAAGAGAAAAAAAAAAAAGTTATTAATAATATTATATAATAATAGGTTACAATTTACCATAAAGTAATGCTACAACTACAAATTAATTTACAACATTTTTACAGAAATGTTGATGTGGCCAACAATAATAGGTTGATGTGGCCAACATTTTTACAAAATGAAAACCAATAATAAGTTGGTTACATCAACATTTTGTAAAAATGTTGTAAAATAATTTGTATCTTTAGCATTATTCATGACCAAATATTATGTGTTTAGTACTACTAAAATTTCCCATTAAAGTTTTAGGAAGTCCAAGATTAAAAAGAAAATAACTTAATTCAAAAAATGGTGTAAGAATTCGAAAAATGGTGTATTAATGTTGAAATTAATGCTACTAAAATTAATGGTGTATTAATTCAAAAAATGGTGTGATTATTATTAGTTATCAAAACAAATTTGATTTACTAATAATTTTTTTAGTAAATGTAATAATAAAGAAATTAGAAATGCATAATGACTAAATAATTACAACAACAAAATCCCAGAAATATTCCTTTTGTAGTAAATTACCCTATAATTAAAAACAATTCCAACATGAAAAAATGAATAATTTATATAATAATATAAAAAGAAAACGTTTGACTTTTTATTAATCACTCTTTATTACGCCACGTGGTAACATAAATTCGTGCCATGTATATATTTAAAAATACCAAATAGTTGTGTCTTTTCATTTTTCAATTGGCACTTGTTGGTATATTTAATATAAAAGGTTATAACATTTTAATAGACACATTTTGGCGTATCCAATTTAAAGGGTTATGACATTTTAATAATCGCCTTTTGATATATATATATATATATATATATATATTACAAATTATCTTATATTTGTATATACAATCCAAATTAAACTAGAGACGTAATATTTTGTCTCCTATTTATTTCCACAAAAAATTAATAAATAAAACAACATTTCTTTTCCTGTCTAACTTATAAATCTTTGTGCTATTTTTTTAATATATATTTTTGTAATTTCATGAATTTTTTCTTACTACTCCAACTCAAGAATAATCATTTTTTCTCTAAAACATTCAGTAGGTATTCCCGTGCATCACACTACTCCAACTCAAAAATAATGATTTTTTTTTAAAACTTATTTAGTAGCTATTATTTAGTAATAATATAAAAGTAGAATGTTTGATTTTTTGTTGACCACTCTTTATTATACCAATGACTATATGAATTTGTGACATGTTTACATTTTAAATCATTGAAAATTTGTGTCTTTTCATTTGATAGATTAAGCAAACCATTTCAATGCAATTTTGCTACCTCTTTTGACTCTCTCTTTGTATATTTACATTCACTTCTTATTTCTCCCAGTTTCTTTTCTGCCAGAATAGTACAAAAAATAGAAAACAACATTATTGGCACTATATACCCTTGATGAAAAGGTTAGAAAGTAATTCGATCAATCGTGATTAAGAAATTCCTCTAAGTATTGATCATGGAGTTATGCTATTTTACGTAACATATTGTTATTTGTGCACCATTTGACTTTGTAAAATGAGTTTTAAATTCACTTTCTTTTTCTTTTTTTTGGCTTCTTGGCTTTGATTATTTGTTTAAGCATATTCAGTTATTGGAGTTATTGTTTTGTATTTCCTCATCTCCATTCGAATTTTAACATTTGGGTTTGAATCGGAGTTGCAATGGAGATTTGGTTTAAAGCAACATTATGGGTTGTTTTAATATTTTCTTATGGCCATATTATAGAGCAAGATTGTATTATAATTTTTGAAATGGCCATGACTTCGACACTAGGATCAAGAAGTAGACAACTCTTTATACTGATACATTAATTGTTGGCCATTGTAAAAAATTGAATCCTTTGCAATTGCTTTATGTTAATCTTCTCCTCTAAGAATGGTATTGTGTTTTGTTATTGGATGAAAAGTTGTGTTCAATATTAATATATACCCTGTTAACTATTTTGTTTTCTTGGCAGGTTTATTACTTGTATTCTCATTTGTATAAGATTGTATTATCATGCTTCGAATGGCCAGATTTTGGTGGTAAAATCAAAGTATAACGGTAATTAAAATCAAACGTATGGCATTTAATGTGCGTTATGGCATATTTAAACTTCACAATTTACTCTTCATAATGTTTCATAGCTGACTATTGTAATAAAAATATTTTATGTATTAGTTGAAATTTATTTTATGAGTTTGAATGAGATTTTCGCACCATAAATTTGATATAAACTTACAGTTTTATAAAGAACTGGTTCTTAGTTTCAATCATATTTTTTGTCTTTTTATGTGAGATAATGTATGGGCACAAATTTTTTTGCATCACACAACCAAGTTGATTGGATTTTACAAATAGAAATTTTGGAAAAGACCCACAAGTTTTTTGTGTTTCTAAGAAAGATGAAAGAGAAAAAGTTATCAAATGAATATGAATTACTATTTACACCCAAATAATTATGATCCTTCAATATGCACATTTTCGTTCAATATGCACATTTTCGATCAATAAGTACATTTTCATTCAATAGGCACCTTTAATATATATCCAATATAAAGGGTTATGACCTTTCAATAGGCATATTTTGGCATATCTAATATGAAAGGTTATGACTTTTTTTTTCCTGAAACTCATCCAATAATTATTTTCGTACATTGCACGAGTTAACAAATAGTTATATTAATAGTACAAGTACATTAGTTTCCATGCTTCATAATAATAATAATACTATTTAAAAAAAAAAAAAAAAAAAGCTTGTGTAGACATTGCATTTTTTACCCCTTACAACTTAGGCCCCCTATGAGAGACCTAGGAAACTTGGCCCCCAGAAAAGAGGGTTTAGGCATTAGCACCTCCTCTTTTCAAGATCATATGGAGTTGCCACTTATTTTATAAGTAAAATAAGAAAACTATACAAAAGATTACAAAGGGGTCTTGAATAATATACATTCTCATTAATTTGAAATAAATACAACTTGATAGAAGGAACTACACATGGCTCTGTTTCCTAGTTACAATCTAATAAAAAAGAATTTACAAGGCCTTATTTCCTAGTTACAATCTATCAAAAGAAAATAAGACACTCTTCTACGAACCTAAGATTCTCAAATTCAAGGGCTAGATTATAGGATGGGAAGGTGTTAGGCACCCATCCTATCCAAACAAAGTCTAATCTTCTAGAATTTTAAATGACCTTTTAAATACCCATTAAAATAATGGCATGCAAATTATTGTGTAAATATTTCTAGATCTATGGTTGGTTAATATGCAAAATACTAGATCTGTTGTATCTATGCAAGGAGAAATCACATTTGGATTTTATTTATAGGAAAATGTTTTTTTAAGAGAAGTTCCAAATCTATTAATAGGAACCCTCATCGTGAAAAGTTCTCCAAGAAGTCCAAGTTGGCCTTCTCATCACGGAACCATATGTGAGATGGAATGGGGTCAAAGGGAGAAGAAGAAGTAGATGCCCGGAACGAAAAGGGTTCCGGGATGGAGTGGATTTACGTTTAGGTGCCATGATGCAACTAATGCAAGAAAGAGAGAAAGGGGGAGAGAGAGACAATCAGAAAAGGAACAAACAGTTTTAATATCAAAAAATAAAAACAGTAAGCTACATATGTATGAAAATGCATGAACATATAACATGCAAATTTAAATACATTATGGGCTCAGCCAAATCCAAACCTTCCAGCACACAACATAGAAACAAAGTAAACACACATCTTAAATGCATGAAATATTACTATAATACATATGTGATACAATGCATGAAGTTTTAAACATCATTTTGACAAAACCCATCCCAAAAATTGAGCAAAAACTTCATTGATTTTGAAAAATCTCAAAACTTTCCAAAAATCCCAAAAGTTAGGTCAAAAATATAAAATGCATGATAGAATAATAGAAAAGAGATCATACCAGAGTAAGAAATCTCTCTTAAGGCCAAAAAGTAAGTGGGGAAGAAGTTTAAAGTGAGTGAAAGGTGTTTTGGGAGGTGAAAAGGCCAAAGCAACCGAGAGAGATCGAGAGAAGTGAGTCTGAAATCACAAGGCACCTATATATAGAATCTTCATAAACCTCTATCGATCGAGAGCTATCGAGATTTAAAAGGCGTGTTTTAGCTATCAAGCTAGCTATTGAGGATCAAACGAGACGTTTCCTTAGCAAAGAAGCTCGATGGATCGAGATAGCTATCAAGAAGCTATCGAGAGGACAGAAAGTTTCTCCATGGATCAAACTAGCTATTAAGAGCTATCGAGAATGCGATAAAAGGCAACTGAAGGGTCTCGATAGATAGCTTATCTGTCAAGAGCTATCGAGAAGCTATCAAAATTGCTTAAAAAGAATTTTTCAAAGAAGAGAAAAACACATATATGAATGCAATCAAGCATGCTACTCAACCAAGGATCCAAACAACATTTTAAGCTCTCAAAATCATCTCTCAATCAAGAAAAATGTTAAGCACATAGATCCCAAAAAACACACACACACACTAAACAAGTCTAACTAGTTCTATATTTCAAAAACAAGTTAAGACAGTTTAGTGAACATACATTAACACATGTATTCCTTGTGATGGACAAATCACATTTTACCTACACATGTAACAAAAGTAACAAAGAATATTGCATATTGTGTGTGAAAAACATCACAAGATTGTATAAGTGTCTACATGTTATGATGATTTGAGATATTAGAAAATCACTTTAACTCATACACAATCATAACTATTTGATGGGGACTATCACCTTCAAGGTACATCCTATAACTCCAACATCTCCTAGAATACATACTTGCAATCATATATAAAACATTTTGATCTTTTTGCTTTTATTTTCTTTGCATATTTTTATTTTAATAAGCATATCATACATAGGCATATAGAAGAGAGAAAAGAAATACCTAATGATGTTAAGCTTTAGACATTGCACTTTTGCTATGCCAAAGCAAACGAATGTGTTTTCATAATTTGCGGGCAACAGTGATGAGATGGTTATTTATGCCTTTCTCTTAAGATTTTCTAGTCCTTCCTATCAAAAAGAAGAGTGATACGAGTGTTATGCACAAAGTTACAAAAGAGTGATAGAGATGCTCATCTAAGCTACAAAAGATACAAAGTTTAGAAAACTTTATTTTATTGGTCATCCAAGGTACACAAGTACCAAAGTATACAAACACACATTGTCTTTGTATTTTTCTAATTTTTTATATTTTTATATGAAAAAAAAATGCAAAATTGAAAAGTGAACAAACAAAAACATGTTAAACAAAGCAATGCATAAAACTAGACTGACTCAAAACATGAAAGCAAAACACACTAGTAATGCACACACAAAAACAAGAAGCGGAGAGAGAGAAAAAGTGACAAAATCACTTGAAGCCCTTTTCTTTCCACACCTTGGAAGAACCTTTCTGTTTAGCAACCCTTAATCTAGCGGTGAGCAGGAAGAAGTAAAACCGTTCAAGTTCAAAAGGAACATAAGGGCTTTGAGAAGATCTCCAAGAAGAGTAAAGGAGGATGGAAACTGATTTTGGTTTCCTGACACAATCATGTTGTTGCTCTATTGAGTGGCTAACCACTTATAGCAATTAGGTCAAGTATGTCCAGCTGCTCCACAGTGATGACAGAGATGCTACTTCTTCTGCTTAGACTTTTGGGTGTTTCCCTTCTTAGCCCTAGGGTTTTTAACTTCTTTCTTATCCTGCTTAGGGGGTACTTATAAGATAGATTTACCTTTATCTATGTTCTTACTAGCTAATTCATTTTTAACATCATTGTTCTCAATTTTAGTATTATTAGCTGGAGGAACAAAAATAGTAGTACTAGAAGTAGCAATATTAGGAGAAGAGAAATCATACCCTAAACCAGTTTGATCGGAAGCAAATTTCTGTAGATTGAGCATCTCATCGAGCTTTGTACTTGAAGTCCTTTCCAACTAGGCTCTAACTTGAAACAGTTCTGCCTCAAGCTTCTTAGTCTTCTCACCCAAGAAATTATTCTCAAATCTCAATGCTTCAATGGTTTGATTTGCTACATCAAACTTAGTGGAGATTTCTTCTCACTCAAGCTCCATATCACTAAGCTTCTTGGTGGCCAACCTATACACCTTCTCATGCTTTTTCGAGACCTTGTATAACTTTGCATAGGCTGTGTGGATGTCATCTTGCTTATCTATCTTTTCAAACTTAGACTCCACCAATTCCTCTTCTTCATCCACATCTTCAACAATCCCTTCAGTAGGATTTACAGTGGCAATGAAGGAATTTAGGATTCCATCATCCTCATTATCAAAATCATCCTCAGGCTTAGTGTCACTCAACATAGCAGCAAGTGCCTTGCTCTTCCCAATGGTCTTCAGATATGTAGGGCACTCTTATTTCATATGACCAAAGCCTTAACACACAAAGCATTTTGGTCCTGAAGGAACAGTGTATTGACCACCATCCTTCTTCTCTTTATCTTAGCTCTTAAACTGTGAGGAATTGGATTGCCTACGGTCCTTGTTGAAGCCCTTCTCATTGGCATTATTCAAGAACTTCTTGAATTTCCTTGTAATGAAGGACTTCATTTTAGAATCTTCACCATCTGAAGACTCATCAGTATCACTATTCTTGCCCTTCAATGCCATACTCTTGCTCTTACTTGATTTCTCGATCCTTGTCAAACCCAACTCATAGGTCTGCAGATTGCCAACCAACTCTATTAAAGGAATTTTGTTAATATCTTTCGATTCCTCAATCGCGGTGATCTTGGCATGAAATCTCTTGGGTAGAGATCTGAGCACCTTTCTCACAATCTAGGGTTCAAGAATGGTTTTTCTAAGATTAAAGGTTGAGTTCACTATGTCCTTGAGCTTCGCATAGAACTTATCGAACGACTCATCCTCCTCCATCTTGATCTCTTCAAAAATTGTAGTGAGCCTTTGAAGTTTTGAATCCTTGATAGCCTTGGTTTCCTTATAGGTTGTCTAGAGTATGGTCCATGCTTCCTTTACAGTTTCAATGGATGATATATTCTTGAACTCCTCATTTGTGACTACACTAAATAAGGCATTCAATGCCCTGCTATTGAAGTTTGCCACCTTGATCTTAGCATCATCACAGTCGGCCGATGCTTCCATAGGCTTGGTCTAGCCTATCTCCGCAGCTTGCCACACTTTCTCATCTAAAGACTGCAAGAAAGCTCTCATGTGTACTTTCCAGTAAGCATAGTTAGTGTCATCAAATAAAGGAGGTATAATAAGAGACTATCCTCTATCCATGACAAACAGGGTTCAATGGATCACACAACAAATATTAACCCTAATCAAAGTGTGCCTGCTCTAATACCACTTAACAGGCCAAGAATGTATTAATCCCTTGTGATAAATTAACCAATTAATTAGCCAAGTTGATTAATTAATCAAATTAACATAAAATATGTGTGGCAACACAAACAAATCACCAATTAAACTAAATGCAACGAAAATTAAATTTGACACAAGTGATTTGTTTTCGAATAGGCAAAATCAACATGGCAAAAATCCCACCAAGTGATTTTAAGGTCAACACTCCTGAGAATTCACTATTATCACAATAAGCGGTTACAAGTAAAGAAATCTCAGTACCTTATACCAATATACAATTGAACCCTTACCCCAATACCTAATTGGACTTATTCTGTAGTAACAATCTCTCCTTTTCAATGTACGGCTCCCAATACGTGACTAACCAATAGATGCGCAGATTCTAGTACGCTACTTAATCACCAACTTAAGAAGGATGTTAGCTGCAAAGTTCTTTAGTTCATCACAAGATGAAGATCAAGAAGCTCATTGGTCACAAAACCCTACGATGTACAAACATAGTAGCTTCTTCAAGAGAAAGATGAACTAGGGCAAATTCTATTTCTGGTCATAATTTGCATGAACAAAACTTTGCTTCACACTCGTGCAATTTGTGTTCCCTTTGATGGCCCTCAAAATAATCCTTATATATATTTAGGGTTGTGAGAAAAGAAAGCCTAAACACATACTCATAAATTGGATGAAAAACAGCTCTGAAAAACTGACTTTTATAAACCTCGATAGATAGCCATCTATTGAGCTAGCTGTTGAGCCATGGGATGAGACAACTTTTAAACCTTAATAGATGTTAGCTGTCGAGCTTTAAAATCAAGCACTTTCTCACTTGATTCTTGGATAGAATTGAATGGTTTTAACACTTGAACTTGAAACCATGCTCCTTGAAGTATTAAACTCATCCTAGATCTACCCAATTATAAGTAAAGTGCATTTTGTCAAAGGATTAACCAATTACATAAAATATTGACATATGTTCCTAATATTGAATCACATATGTCCTAACATTCTTTTTTATGTTTCTAGATCCTTTCTTGTTGGCCCTCCCCATCTTTCTATCTCATGGTACATGAACTAACTAATAGATGTTAGAGCATTCCCATCAAAGGAGTCAAAAATTTTAGCATTTACTATTTCAAAACACTACTTTATCTAGTTTAACACCTCACTTTATAATACGCCAAACATCAAAGATTCTTTTTTTTTAACCACTTCATTTAAATATAATTTTTTATTCTCTGTATGTTTCTTTCTCTCTTCTTTCTCTCTCTTGTTATCTGTGTCTCCTCTTTCTCTAAAAACCTACCACTTTCTTTACAAACCCACACCCACGGCTAGCCTCTGCCAGCCACCTCCATCGAAAGCAATAAAAAATAAAAAATAAAACCACCTGCTAGCACCACCACGGCTACAACGACTGCCATTGTCACCATCACCTATGTCACGCCCCAAACCCCGAAATATCCAAAGCATGAGAAAGACATCTCAAAGTACCTATAGATTTTTTTTCCTTTTTGACAATCCAATCCACATAAATCATATCCAGTACCAACATCAAGAATTATCATAATAATTCGATTGAATATACTCTCAAAGTAAGTCAGAGCTCTAAGCAATAATTACAAAGACCAATGGCCACAAAAAAATAGAGGTCTGAATAAATATTTACATATCATCAGCTTGTCCCATCAGTGGGAAAAACGTCACAGCCACTATAATATACAAAGAATGAGTCAAGTCTATTCTAAGATGTACAACATCTAAAATCTCCATTAGAAAGTTCAGCCCCCATCAATAGTTAGTCTGACTACTATTAGCCACCAAAAAGCTATCTCAAAAGATCGTTGCTTACTCTGAAAAGTTTATAAAATAATTGAATGAGACAGAGCCCATAAGTAGCATATTTAATAGGGGTGGAGGAAATGCAAGTTTCATCTTCAAAAATAATAATATGACAAGAATGATTAAATAATGAAATACAAAGTTTCTCAAAGTAAATATCTTGAAACTATATACTATAATTTGTGAGCATCAACAATATAATTTCCAAAGTCATAATATCTAATACAAGATAAATTATCACAAATATACCACACTACCACATAGACCGGTCAAGGGATCCACCCATTCATAACTGGCATGATATTGTCCTCTTTGGTATGCAAACTCTTGGCCCTATGGATAGCAGCCTCACTCATACCTTCAAGGTATTTCTCTCCCCACATGAGCAACAGAGAGAGCGCATCAAATAGGACCTCTCTTACATGTGGTCTCTTCGCCCCATGGGCAGCAGCCTCACCCACACATAATTAAGGAACCTCTTCCCCCCATGGGTAGCAAGGAAGAACGCGTCATCCAAAGTGAAAGGGCACTGACCTGGATTTGATTTCATTGTCACAAAAACTACGAAAACCAAATCAGGTGATCACCGAAAAATCACACATGGCATGGTGTTAAAACCACATAAAGATCACAGGTTACATATACTTTGAAACACGTAATTTATATCTAGGTAATTTCAGAAAAACATTAAATACCAAAGATTAAATAAAAGATGCTCATTTTTTCATATCAACAATTCATGCATTTCCCCAAATATAATACCAAATATGATGCATTTTCATATATAATCATACATATATTAAGATTATGACACAATAGTTTTAGGAAAATATAATTTCCATAGGTAATTTCCAAAAGTGTGTCTAACCCAAAAACATCATTTATGCAACATGTTTATTTTTCAAAAATCCCATTAAAAAGCTACTTACCTCGCAACCACAAAAGCCCAATTCTCCAAGCTCCAAGGAGATTAGTTAGAACCTAAACAATATCAAGTAAACCTATCACAATAAGCATAAAGCTTGAAATTATATCTAGCTAAAATTTAGAAATGACGTAAATGTACTTTTAGTCCCTATATTTTGACTTTTTTCCATTTTAGTCCCTATATTTTATTTTTACCACTTTTAGTCCCTAAACCAATTAGCACGTCTCATTTTAGTCATTCCATCAACCAACTAGTGGAAAAAGCTGACGTGGCTAACAAAGCAAATAAAAAAATAATATAAAATGCATTGTTGTCCATTATGGCCATACCTACTCAGCCACGTGTCTTTCCCACCCTAACAAGTGAACATGTGATTGTCATGTGACCACATTAGCAATTGATAGGGTGCATGAATGCTGTAAACCACTCATCTCTTTCCCCAAATCAGTCCTACACCATAGCCAAGCTCAGTGAATCCCTCTCTCACACTCACGACCTGAAAGCACCATATCCAAGCTCAGCGAAACTGTACAACCATTATCAACCCACAACCCAGAAAATAAATTATCGAAAAAACCATAAGAAACTGATAAAAAATAAAATTTTACATTTGATCAAGTTGCTTGTTGACTTCCCCAACCTCCTCTAGATCGGTAAGCAATTGGCGCACGATTGCATTGTACGTCAAGGTAAACAGCTCTGCATTCTACACCAATTTTTCAAAGCTCCATTTGGTTCTCAAGAAAATGAATCAAAAATTTTGGAATTGAAAACATGTAATTTTTTGAAACGAGAAAAAGGGGGGCTTTAGGGCTTACCACACTTTCAACGTTGGCGAAGATTGTGTCGCTAGATTGAGGAGCAACAAGAACCATGTGATGAGAGAGTGAGAGTGAGATCTAATCTAATTTGAGTCTCGCTCTTATCAATAATTTCTTTGAGAGGTTGCATTTTTGGTTCCAAATTTGGGTTTCATTTTTTCGGTAATTGATTTTCTGGGTTGTGGGCTGAGCTTGGATATGGTGATTTCAGGTCATGAGTGTGATGTGAGAGAGGGATTCACTGAGCTTGGCTATGGAGTAGGACTGATTTGGGGAAAGAGATGAGTGGTTCACAGCATTCATGCACCCTATCAATTGCTAATGTGGTCACATGACAATCACGTGTTCACTCATTAGGGTGGGAAAGACACATGGCTGAGCAGGTATGGCCACAGTGGACAAGAATGCATTTTATATTATTTTTTTTATTCGCTCCGTCAGCCACGTCAGCCTTTTCCGCTAGTTGGCTGATGGAAGGACTAAAATGAGATGCATTAATTGGTTTAAGGGTTAAAAGTAGTAAAAATAAAATGTAAGGACCAAAATGGAAAAAATTCAAAATGTAAGGACTAGAAGTACATTTACGCCTTTAGAAATTGCCAAATAAGCACTTAATTAGGCAAGCCTAGTATTTAATCTCATCAATAATAATATATCTCACTTCCAAAGTTCCTCAACAAATTGATTCACAAGGCATAAACTCCAATTTATAAATTTAACCCATTTAATATCATCTCCAACATTATGACTAGCTTCCAAAAATTTACACTACATCATTAAGAGACCCATGAAAGCAAAATCAATATATCCTCCAAGACAAGAAATTTAGAACTTCAACTAACTCCAAATAAACCCAATAGCAATGGAAAAATTAAATTTACCAACCATCACATGTTATAACTTAAAACCCCTAAATTTTCCACTATACATAAACCTTAAGTAGTCATCATTAGCACAAATTATATACCCGCTCATCAAATAATCCCACCAATACAAAACTCATACATAAAAACACATAAATATCACTTCCAATGCTCATAAATCACATGGGTATGATTATTAAAGCTTAGATAAAAATAACCTCAAGCAAAAGTGTAAAACCCACCAAAAAGATTAGAAATTTTTACCTCAAAAAAAAGATGTGAAGGTGTTTATGGGTTCACAACAATTTTCTGGTGATCTTACCAGAAAAATGACAGTGGAGATGTTGATTTGGAGTGGGTAACGTGGGAGAGGATGAGGGAGTATGAGAGAAATGTTTGTGTTGTGTTGAGAGGAAATGAAAAAGAAAGAAAACAATTGAAGTAAGTGAGCCGGCCAAAGAGTAAAGAGATAAGTGAATGAGTGGTGGGGAAGGGGGTTAGGTGAGGCACGTGTGGTCCACTAAAAATCTGACCTTTCCTCTCTTTTTTTTCTTTTTTCTTTTTTTTTCTTCTGACTGACTAGGACTTCACAACCTATAACCATGACCACCAACCACCAAAATCATAACCAAATCACAAACCCAAACCCACAACCTCATCATCATTCACCACCAACAACCGAAAAAAGAAAAAGAAAAACAACCCTCCAAAATCACAACCAAATCACAAACCTGCAACCTTATCACCACCAACAATCAGAAAAGGAAAAAGAAAAATAACCACTGAGAGAGAGCCAAAGCACATCAATGCCATCGCTTATGGCTTGATCCATACCTGCAAGTGAGGTAGCAAGTGAATCGGCTTGGTTGGAGTCAAGTGAGGTGGCAAAGCCATGTTAAGCGTTGGTGTAAGTGAGTGACATAGGAAGAAGGTTTGTCTTGGTGTTTCATATGAACTGTAAGTTTGCTATGGTTTCTCAAAGAGAGAGAGAGGAAGGTGAAAAAAAAAGAGATGAGAAAGAGAGCTATGATTTCTCAAAGAGAGAGAGGCCGGTGAAAGAAAGAAAGAAAAGAGAGAAGAAAGAGAGAGAATATGATAGATAATTGTTATTTTAATTGACTTGGGTAATAAAAAAATTTTTTTTTTTTTTTTAAGATTTGAGCTACAATAGGTTGTCAAAGATAATAGTCTATTGTAGCTAAAATGTCAAAAATTTTAAGAATAGCATCTTTGACGTGAATGAGTTATTGTAGGGATGAGAGCTAAAATAAGATTTTAGCATTTTTCACATCTTTGATATGAATGCTCTTACCCGTTCTTATTAACTAATAGATGTTACCCATTCTTAATTTCTATTCTTATTTTCTATTGCCTGTTGCTTTCCTTTCATTGCTTGCTCTATTTACTCTGTGGCTATGTGCTTTGTTGATAGCCAAAAAAAAAAAAAAAAAAAGCAAACTTTAGGTTAGACTTTGAGCTAAAAATGGAAAAAGAAAGATGAAAGATTTAAAACAAAGTAAAAAAGAATTTTATTGGGTTGTCTCTGTAATAATCCTTTCCCTTCTCTCTTCCTTTGCTCTTGTTTTTTGTTGAAGTTGATGCCTTTGGTGCTGCTTGTGACTATCTTTGCAAGTTGGTTCTTGATTGTTGCTGTTGATTAGTTGTTCTGGAGTCTTAATTTAGTGAAAAATGTTGTTCTAGAGTTTGATTTAGTGAAAAGGTTGGATTTGTAGGGACTTAACCAAAAATTCCCAAACCTATGAGAAACAAAAAATAGAGAAAACACATGCCAAAGAAAAATAATCACACGCACAAAACAATATTTACGTGGTTCGGCAATTTACCTGCGTCCACGGAGTTGCAGGGATTTCACTATTATCAGGGAAAATACAAAGTGTCGCTACAATTTTTTCAGACTCTCTCAAGATGACAACAACAACAAAAAACCCTAATTACCAAAAAATGGTTTCTATATCCTGCGCAAAGGATTCACAGGATGCACATAGCTTTAGCTTCTCAATAGTGACACCCTTAGTCAACATGTCTGCAGGTTCTTAGATCCACAAATCTTCTCAAGTATTACCAGCTTGTCTTCAACAAGGTAATGGATAAAGTGGTATTTTGTCTATATATGCTTCGACTTTGAATGAAAAGCCGAATTTTTGGCAAGAAAAATTGCACTCTAACTGTCACTGTGTAGAATGCCCATCTCCTGCTTCTTACCCAATTCATCTAAGAAGCCATGTAGCCAAATCATCTCCTTTCCAGCCTCAGTTGCTGCAACATACTCAGCTTCTACAGTAGACAAAGTAACAATTTTTTGTAGATTTCAAACCCATAATATAGTTGTACCACCCAGAGTAAATACAAATCCAGTAATACTCTTTCTACTATCAATATCACTAGAAAAATCAGCATCTACATAACCCTGCAATTTCAAACTTGAACCGATCAAGCAAAGGCATGTATCTGATGAACCCCTCAAATATCTCAGAATCCACTTGACTGTTTCCCAATGCTGCTTTCTTGGCCTACTTATGAATCTGCTCACAACTTTCACTACATGCGCAATGTCTAGCCTTGTACACACCATAGCGTACATCAAGCTGCCAATAGTTGATGCATAAGGCACCATGCTCATATAGTCCCTTTCTTCTTCTATCTTCGATGACTGTTATTTACTTAGTTTGAAATGACTACCCAAGGATGTGCTCACTGGTTTAGCTTCATTCATGTTGAATCTGTTGAGAACTTTCTTTACATACTCTAACTGCAAAAGTTTCAATGTACCATTAGTCTTGTCTCTAATGATTCTCATACCAAGGATTTCCTTTGCAGCTCCCAAATCCTTCATTGCAAACTATTTGGACAATTGCTTCTTCAGAGTATTAATCTCCTTAATGCTAGACCCTACAATAAGCATATCATCCACATACAACAGCAATATGATATAAGAATTTTCAAAAGACTTAACATAGCAACAGTGATTAGCTTCACATTTCTTAAACCTAATTCTATGCATAAAACTATCAAATTTCTTGTACCACTGTCTAGGAGCATATTTTAGGCCATACAAGCTCTTTCTAATTTGTAAGCTAGATTCTCTTGTCCCTGAACAATGAACCCTTCTGGCTAAATCATATAAATGTCTTCCTCCAAGTCACCATGAAGGAATGTTGTCTTCACATCTAACTACTCAAGATGTAAGTTTTCTGCAGCCACCATTCCCAGTACCAGTCTAATTGTTGATATCTTCACAACTAGAGAAAATATCTTTGTGTAGTCAATGCCTCCTTCTGCTGGAACCCTTTAGCAACTAATCTAGCCTTGTAATGTTTGCTACCATCATGCTCATTCTTTATTCTGTATACCCACTTGTTGTGCAAAGCCTTCTTTCCTATTGACAATTCAGTCAGTTCCCATGTCTGATTCCCTAACAAGGAATCCATCTAATCCTTCAAGGCTAACTCCCACTTGCTTGAATTCTCATCTTACAAGGCTTCATCATAACACTCTAGCTCACCACCATCAGTCAACAGGAGATAATTTTGAGTGGATGAATAACGCTGTGGAGGTCTAATGTTCCTAGAAGATCTGCAGACTTCAGCTATAGGTGTACTCTGATCTACTTGTAAATTTACATTCTCCTTATCTTCTTCACCCATTTTCTGGACAGTACTTTCAGTCAATTCATCTAAGTTGACAAACTCAGATTTATTTTGATCTATCTCTATAATATCTGGCACTACAGTTGACCAATCCTTACACATAACCTATTCATTAAATATCACATTTCTACTTTTGATGATTTTCCTATTTTGTTCATCCCAAAACCTATAGCCAAATTTCTCATCACCATAGCCAATAAGAAAACATATTTTAGACTTTGCATCAAGTTTACTACAAGTATCAAAATCAATATGAACATGAGAAACACAACCAAAAACTTTTAAATGAGAAAACTTTACTTCTTTACCGCTCCAAACCTCCTCAGGAAGTCTGAACTCCATGAGAACTGATGGTCCTTGGTTTATCAAGTAAGCTGCAATGCTAACAGCATCAGTCCAGAAAGTTTTTGGTAATCTAGCATGCAACCTTATACTCTTAGCACGCTCATTGAGAGTTCAGTTCATACACTTAGCCATACCATTCTGCTATGGTATCCCAAAAATGGTCTTCTCCATCCTACTTCCCTGTACAGCACAATACTCATTGAATCCTTCATCTATGTACTCTCCTCCATTATCTGACCTCAAACATTTTACTTTCAAACATGTTTATGTCTCAACCATGGCTTTCCACTTCTTAAAAGTTTCAAATACATCAAATTTATTTTTCAAAAAATAAACTCATACCTTTCTGCTTGTGTCATCAATAAAAGTGATGTAATACCTTGAACCTCTAAGGGATGCAACCGAAGAAAGCCCCCACAAATTAGTGTGTACTAATTCCAATTTTTCAGCCTTTGGTGTCCTGCCAGTTTTCAAGAAGCTCACCCTTTTCTACTTTCCTAAGATGTAGCTTTTACACATGTCAAAATCAATAGACTTCAACTCCGATAGTTTCTCTTTTGACAGCAGTATCTTCATCCTTTTCTCACTTATGTGACTAAGTCTGTGATGTCATAGGCTTGTGTTAGTACTTGCTTTAACAATTGCAATTGTGTCTCTTGGACTTGAGGTCATATACAGAGTACCAGTCTTCTTTCCACGAGCCAATACTCTGGATCCCTTTGTAACCTTCCAAGTACCACCAATAAATAGTATTGCATGCCTTTCATCATCAAGTTGTCTAACAAAAATCAAATTCATCCTTAGGTCAAAAATATGTCGAACATTCTCCAATAACCAAACAAATCCATTAGGCAATAATATCTAAATGTTTCCCATACCTACAACATCCAAGGCTGAACCATTAGCCAAATACACCTTACCAAAATCACCTGCAACATAATTCTGTATGATTTCTCAGTGCGGTGTGGTATGAAACGAAGCTCCTGAGTCCAAAACTCAATCATCAAGTGGACTGTCTACTACAAGAAGTAATGCATCCTATACCTCTTCTGTTACAGAATTAGCAAAATCATCTTCATTCTTCTTGTTAGGACTTTTGCATTGCCTCCTAAAGTGACCCATTTTTCCACAATTCCAGCATTGTACTTGTTGGCCTGATCTAGATTTACTTCTGTTTCGATTAAAATTTCTGGATTTTGATCTACCCTGATTTGAATTTCTGTCATTACCTATGCCTCTTGTCTCAAGGTTTAGGACAAAACCAGATCTTGAGGTTTCACTTACATCTCTTCTATGAATCTCTTCAGCTAAAATTAAATCTCGTATGTCATTGTACTTCAGCTTTTCCTTTCCTATAGAATTGCTTACTATCATCTTCATTGCCTCCCAACTGTTTGGCAAAGAAGCCAAAACGATCAGTGCATAAAACTCATCATCAAACTCAATTTCTACAGACGACAATTGATTTGTGATAGTGTTAAATTCGTTCAGATGTTGTGCTACTAATGCATTCTCTGCCATCTTCAAATTGAATAGTTTCTTCATCAGATGCACCTTGTTTTTTACTAATGGCTTTTCATACATACCAGACAAAGCCTTTATCAGATCTGCTGTGGTTTTCTCCTTTACAATATTATGTGCAATAGACCTTGATAGAGTTAACCTAATAACTCCCAATACCTGTTTGTCAAGAAGAGCCCATTTCTCAGCCTTCATAGTCTTAAATTTTGTCCCCAAAAGAGGTAGATGTAATTTCCTCCCATAGAGATAATCTTCAATCTGCATCCTCAAATATGCGAAGTCTGTGCCATCAAACTTTTCTATTCCATACGCCTTTCCTGCTTCCTCTGCCATTGCTCGCACTCAAACCTAACCCTAGGCTTTGATACCAGTTGTAGGGAATTAACCTGAAATTCCCAAACCTATGAAAAACAAAAAATAGAGAAAACACATGCCAAAGAAAAATAATCACACGCACAAGACAGTATTTAAGTGGTTCAGCAATTTGCCTATGTCCACGGAGTTGCAGGGATTTCACTATTATCAAGAAAAATAAAAAGTGCGGCTACAGTTTTTTCAGACTCTCTCAAGACGACAACAACAACAAAAAACCCTAATCACCAAAAAACAATTTCTATATCCTGCGTACAGGATTCACAATGGGCTACCAAACGGGCCAAAAAAATTTTCAGCTTGGGCCTGTTGACTCAAGCCTCCGCTCCATGGACTAAGCCTCAGAAAATCTCCCATTAAAAACTACGCAACATTATTTCTATTCGGATCGGGTCGTCAACTAGATCAAACACAACTAGGCTCCACAAAGCCCAACAAGATTTTTCTATGTACTTTTGTGAGGCTTTGGGTAGGTGAAAAAGGAAGGATTTTTTTGGTGTTTTTGGTTTTGTTTTGTGGTCAAATGGTTGTTGTTTTGTCCTCTATTTTTGGAGTTTGGGAAGAAGATGTAATATGGTGGCTTCAATCTACTGCTTGAAGTTATAACACTTGGAAATGTAATGTCCATGGTCTTGATGGAAGCAACAGTACTTGTTTCTGGGCCTTTTGTTCGGATAGCCCTTTAGCTTGTCCGGCCAAGTCAGTGCCGCTTCGTCCCTTATCTGCATGAGAACTTGGTCCAACGGGGTATTCAAGGGGGGTGAAGTTAGTTGTCCTCCCAAGCAAAGGTCTTGATCTCCTGTCGTCCCTTCGATCGCTTGTTCAGGCAGACTTTCTTCCTTTGTCAAGATGGGAATTGTCTTGTCTTTTTCTCTTTTTTGGCTTGCCCCCTCAGGCAATCATGGCATCTTCAACGTTCACGTACTTCGTGGCCTTGTATAGCATATCAGCTATCGTCTTCGGTCATTCTTAAAGATGGAGAAGTACTCTTTGGGTTGGTGTGGTAGGGAAACACACCCATCATCTTCACCTGAACCTGCAGCCATCGACTCCTAAAGAAGCCAACGATTCCTTCGGGGCTAACAATTCTCTTGATGCCATTGGCTTCATTGTCAGTATGACACCTTTTTCTTAACGGGTTTTGTTGCTTAAGGATCTCAATTTTATTACAAAAATACAATTATCATTAATGACACAAAAAGTGAAAACCACTTCTAGTAAGACCTTTACTCCCATTGTTTTATTTTATGTACTTCAGATGCCACAATTCGTTTAAGGGAAATGCTAACAGATGCCCTTAGGATAATGGTTAATAATCTATTTAAAGAAATTTTTAATGGGAAAAGGAAAAAAAAAAAAAAAAACAATTAATGTTTTGACAGCTTTTTTCATTTCTCATAAAAATTGTGTCAAAACTTTCTAAAAATGAATTGTTAATCATTGTCCTAAGAGCACCCGTTAGCATGAACCTTTATTTAAAGATCTAACTTCTCTCTATGTATTTTGAAGAATGGTGGAGCCGAAGAGTACTGTGTCCTTGGAAATTGAAGAGCATGAAGTCTTGGATGATTTGATCTCTCTTTCTCTCTCTCTCTCTTCCCCTCCTTGCCTAAATCATAATTGTGGCTGTGCTCCTACTATTTCAGATCTAAGAAAAATGCAGCATTTTCTGCAGAAAAAATCCATTGTTTCAGGCTTTTAGCCCCTCTTTAAATATCTGCAAAATCGGTTTAACCAGACCGATTCCCTGGTTTCATAGTTGAACCCGCAGTAACCATTTTCTTACTTTCCTTTTTGTTAATTTCCAGTTTTTGTGAATAACCAGAGTGGATTGATTTTTGGTTCCCAGTTGAACCGGCTGGTCTTTAAAACCATGCCATGAATTCTCTTGATTCAAGTGGAAATTTTTATAATTTGAAGCCACCAAAATGCAGGTTTCCTTAGTAACTTTCAGATGACATCTTACTTGTACTAATCAGATGCCGTTTGATAAAGATTTGATTGCAATAGGCCAATTGTTCAACACTTAGCAAAAATTACCAAGTATTGGGCAACCTTTTGATATTTTCATGATATCTTGTTCATTTTAGCTCCACTCTTGGTCCGCAAAAAGTCATTCTAAAGGGAATTTCATGTTTTTCCATATGGACATCAATTTATATTGATCAGGCCTGATCTCCGATTATATTTTAGTCAAACTCCGATCGATAGCAGACAAACCAGGTCCATCTTGGTCAAAAGTGTCTTGATACACAGATTTTATCAAAAAAACATAGAATTTTATGCTCTTTGGGATTTTGAAATTATTTGACTTTCGTTCAAGCCTAGCATAATCAATTGATCATAGTTATACTTGGGTGAACAAGTGCTTGAACTAGGGTTTTAGGCGTTTGCTTGCTAATTTTGGTTTTGTAACATCCGATCCACATAAATTGGTTCGGTTGACTCTATTTGCAATAAATTTGAGGAAAGAGTTATCTAGGGTCATTTGGTTCAGAATTTGGTTATTTATCATTTCATGCCCTTGGTGTGATAATCACTTCAAAAATATAAGTTTTTGTGAGGTGAGGGCAAAGGCCGTTCAAATTTTCAAGAAGGAGGTTCACACTCTCATATATTTATATTAGATTAGGGTATATATTTATATTAGATTAGGGTAGAATTTCTATTTCAGACTCCCAAAAAAAGGAGTTGTTTACACAAAAATCAAAATCATTGAAATATGGTGTCGACAATAAGTGACTTGTGAGAACAAAGATGGGGTTCAAAAATACAATTTTTATTCTTTTATATTAATAACATCGTTACTTTCATTTCATCTCAAGTAGCGACTAGTTCTTCTTGCCTGTATTCCAGCACCAAAATAGGAAACATGCTTTTCCTTTTACCTTAAGTTCGCAATTTTTATAGCAGTTGGAACATACTTCCATGAGGCCAAAAGAACCCATCGCCCTGGCAAGGCATGTCCCGAAGCAAGTATCATAGCATTTTTGGAAGTCTGTTTTCCTTGCTTTGGATTGCCCCGCAAGCATCCCAACCACCAGACAAAGCATCAGAGCCAACACCACGGTTCTTTTTTCCATAGCAAACCTGGAAAGCGGATTTTTATTAATTCCTCCTTTGGGTGCCTTTGAAATAATATGGAGTTTGAATGATTCCAGTTTGTATTAGCTAGCAAATCTACAATGTGGCTTGTTGTTCTCCATATTCAAGTGATAATATGCTTTAATGAACTTTTAGTTATAAGAAAAAGAAGATTCTTTCATGAACAAAACAATATCTATGTTTCTTCTAAGAGTGGAATTCCGGTATCCAAAAACTTAAAAACTTAATTATTGTTTATAATTTTTCCCTCATCCCAAATTACAATTTGATTTTTTATTTTCTTATATTTTGGAAAAAATTTTATTTTTTTATATTTATTTATTTTATCATACTTATTTTATCATATTTATTTTTTTAATTTTATGAAGGTCTTTTATGGATCAAAACCTTTTTTAAGAAAATGAAGGTAAGAGTAAAAAAAGAGGATTAGAGAATATGAAAGTTAGAGTTTTAACATGATGAAAGTAAAATTATAACTATCTTTCAAAAGTAATATAATATAAAAGGTAATAGAATTTAAAATATTTATATAATAATTTACGTTCATTTGTGTAATAAGCAATACAATTGTGGGATATTACACAATAACATAAATTTACACGCATTATACTTGGTTTTTATCTAACTATGAAAAATCCTTTCATTTTTAAGTAGAATTTTGAGTTTGAAAAAATCATAAAGCAGCTTATACGTGCAAAATGTCCTCATTAAATAAACAAACTATAATAAATATGCTGTCATTTTGAGCTTCATACACTAAAATATAACTTTTTTTGGGAGGGAACACTAAAATATAACTTAATATACATAAAAAGGACTATTTTTATTTTCTATTGGTATTATGTATTATGTGTGTCAAGAGCCTTGTAACTTAATTATCACCTCTCAATGTTTCTAACGAAAATATGAAATATTGAAATATCCTCCCGTTTCTTAACAATTAATGTATTAAAAAAGAAATTTCTCAAAAAAAAATATTAAAAAAGATGTATTTTCTGTATGTGTGTGCACAAGCAGATTTTTTAATATAAATTTTGCTCTTCTTGAAGTCAAATCTAAACTCAATTTAGAATGATTTCCCCCCTAGTAGTTAGAGAGGGGGAGGGGGGTTGAGGTTTAGAGATACTGGAAAATCTCAATCAATTGAGTTACAAAACTCTTAGCTGAATGAGACACTTTAAATTTCAAATTATGATGGTGAAAAGTTTAACTGGCCTAGGTCAGTAACATTGGCATTGTAAATGTAATGTCACCATTTATTACTGAAAAAAATGATCATACAGGTCAAACCTGTTTTTTAGAGGATTAAAGGTCAAACCTAGTTCTTTTTTTATTTTCTTTTTAGTTGAGACCAAACCTATTTCTTTCTTCTTGTTATTGTTAAGTACATAAATCCAAATTCATGAAAAATTAGACATAAAAAGAAATCAAATATAAGAAAAGAAATTCACACCTTAAGAAGTCTCTGTGAGGAAACTCTTGATGTTCTTGAGCTGCTATTAATTTTTTCGCCCTTTCCTACGGTTTGTTAAAAAAGAGACTAGTGTTGTTTTAATATTTTTTGGGGCTCTGGAAGGGATTGGGATTGGTATTGGTATTTAAACTATACTACTAATAAAATAAATCAAATTTCATGAACCCCTCTAAACTGAGTAATAATAAATCTCTTAACTGAATGTAACATAATATTAATATATCATATATACAAGTTGTTACAAAGTGTAGGGTTGAAGTTTGAATAATATTAAATTTATTTTCCCTAACAGTCCGCTTTTCGACTGTATTTAATACGACCAAACGACAAAACCGTAATGGAATAAAATTAACTGAATTTATGTTGTATATGGAAATAATAAATGTTTTTGAAGTATTTTCTTTCAATGCGTTACTTACTTCATATGTGATGATATATAATGGAATTCAGTTATTTGATGCTAAAAAAATTTAAATAAACATATGATTATTTTCCATAACAACAACTATAAAAAGAACAATATTAATTTTATTCAATTACGAACGGTCTATTGTCTAATGGTATTAAATACAGTCAAAAAGCAAACTGTTAGAGAAAATTGATTTAGTATGTGTTTGGGTAGAAATTATTCTACCTTGCGTCTACGTTTTTGGTGCTTCACGCCATTTTTTTTTTTTTTTTTTTTTTTAATTGAGAAGCACGTGAACATAGACCTGTCAGTGGGTCCCATGCACTGTGCATGGAACCCACCATCTTGTTAACAACCAAATTTGCATTGGAATGGCACTGTTCAATAGGTCTCGTGCACTGTTTACGAGACTCACAAATCTCTTTTTTCAACAACTTTTTCATTAAAAATAAGTCTCACAGTACTATTCACACATTTAAAAATTATTTTGCTACAATATTTTCAGTTTCCAGCAAAATAAACGATATCCAAATGGACCCTTAATATTATTCAAACTTCAACCTAAACTTTGTAAACACTTGTGTTTATGATATATTAAAATCACGTTACATTCGATTAAGAGATTACTCCCTCCGTCCCAATTTGTTCGTCATGTTTGAAAAATCAAACTTTTTAAGGGAACATTATTTATTTTCATGTCTGTCTTATAAAAATGTATAAATTTACAAAACTACCATTAAATAAATTTATCAGCTTTTTCAAAAAGAATTATTCTTAATAAGGCAACTAAAAAGGTGCCCCAATTAAATTGATTTTTTAAAATATTAGTTAGTTTTCTTTTCAAATAGTTTTGAAAATAAAGTAGAGGTATAATAGGAACATTAGTATACTAATCATTTTTATTTTTATAAACAGGATAATATTTGAGAGATCCCAAAATGGAATAAATGACAAACAAACTGAGACAAATGTAGGTCTCAACTTAAAACAATAAAAAGAATCAGGATTTCTTTCTCAAAAAAAAAAAAAAGAATCAGGATTGACCTTTTGGAGATTAAAACGTTTTGATTTTCTAAAAATGCACATTTGAATATCATGAGAAATAGTTTTGCTTTACGCTTCTGCTTTACAATTATAGGGCATTTTGACAATAAATATGTAACCAAATGTGTGATCATTTTTTTTTTTTTTTAGTAAATGTATGGTCATTTAAATAAATAAAAAATGGTGGCATTACAATGCCAATGTTACCGACCTAAGTTAATTAAACATTTTGCCATCTTAATTTGATATTTAAAAATGTCTTATTTATCTATGCATATCTCCGTTAGAGACACCAAAAAGCTACAATGCTCCTAACGCACATAATACATAATATCAATAGGAAATATAAAGAGTCATTTGTATGTATATTAAGTTATATTTTAGTGTAAGAAACTACCACCGCGTAGCCTTGGTGCGTTGGTCACTCACAAGTATAAAATTATATTTTGTTTATTTATTGAGGACATTTTGCATGAATAATAGAATAAGCTACTTTATGATTTTATTTTTTTTTTTCAGTCAAAATTCTACTTTAAATGAAAAGATTTTTAATAGTTAGATTAAAACTAAGTATAACGCACATAAATTTATGTTATTGTGTAATATCCCAAAAATTTATTGATTATCACACAAATTTTTATAAAGGAACATAAATTATTATATAAAGATCTTAAAATTCTATTACCTATTATATTATATTACTTTTGAAAGATAGTGATAATTTTACTATCATCTTGTTAAAACTCTAAGTTTCGTATTTTCTATTCCTCTTTTTTTTAATCTTTATCTTCATTTTTAGTTTAATAGTGATAATGCTGAAAAATCGTCAGTAAGCTACATGGCCCTCACGTGTTCTAGACAAGATTTGCACAACAAAGAAGAAGAAGAAAACCTTACAGAGAGTACCGATGTGGTATCGGCCAAATACCCTCCGAAGATTAAGTTAGAAAACTTTTACAACTCTAGAGTGCCAGAATTGGGGTAAATTATGCATACCTTATTTTCTGAGGGTTTTGGGTTTTTATAGTAGTGTAGAACCAACCTTTGTTCCCTGGTGAAAAAAATGTTTCCTTGTGAAGAAGATCCTTATAAATGTACATATTTTGCGAGATTCTTCCCATATAAAGATTTCGTTGACTAGGGTCAATCGTAGGGCACAAGATATTTCCATTCAAGGTTTCTTAGAGATCACTTAAGCCATGTAAATGCCACGTGGCTTTGCTATCCGTCCACCTTGTATCCATTTAGTTGGGATTCGTTCATTATGGAGAGTTCACCTATCTTACTCCTGGACACAATCCGTCATCTTGTCCGTATACTCTGGCTGTCCTTCTTCTTAGTACCGTCGCCCACAGCCGTCCTTATCAAACGGATCTGTCTATCTTAATTTTATCCTCTCCAAATGGTTTTAAACCTTAGAAGACATTCATAAAATTAGAAAGTTTTTCTTTCTTTTTTGAATGCATTTTGACATATAAAAGAGATAATAGTATATTGATTATAAGTAAGATAAAATAAATAAATATATTAACAAAAATTACAAAAATTTCCATAATATAAGAAAATAAAAAATCAAATTATAATTTGGGACGAGGACAAAATTATATATAAATAAAAAATAAGTTTTTAAGTTATCGGCTATCATCGGGGAAATTCCACTTTAAGGAACACAGATATTGTTTTGTTCATGAAAGAACTTTTTTTAAAAAACTAAAAGTTTATCAAAGAATGTTACCACTTGAATATGGAGAATAGCCAGCCACATTGTAGATTTTCCTTATTGTTACAAACTAATTTGTAACCCCATGCATATAGATAGATACACTTAAAAATATACAATAAACTATATAATATAATTCCTATATATATATATATATATATATAATTTAAATACTGTTGACAGTCATTTTTATATTTTGTTAACTCTTTATAAAATTTTGTATGGATATTATTAGGTATAAAATATAAATTGCCCATTTTTTTTTAATTATTTGTGAAGCATTTTTTTTTTTTTTTTTTTTTGCGATTCATTTATTCTAGGCTTTTCAGTTTTTGTACTTAATGACTCACTTGGATGAATATTTATGATATGGTCCCACATTTGATTCTAAAACTAAGAAATAAAACTCTTTCAGAATAAATAATTTAGGACACATGATGCAAAATTGAAACTCTAATTTGGAATTTTTTTTTTGAAACTAGAACCAAATGGATATCATTAATGCAAATTACTAGAATTCAAATACAAAGCATCAACTGCTGGTGGAGGATCCTCCTCTAACCATACAGTTTCATTATAATATAATCTAGCAAATCTTGCCAACGCATGAGCAACACCATGGCACTACGCCTAACACAATTGACTGAAAAGGATCTAAAACCTACAATCAAGCACCAAATATCTTCACAAATAAACCCAAGCCGAGCTAGATCTGGTTGAGCCTATGCTACTATCTTCATCACCCTTGCATTGTCACCTTCCAAAATCACCTCCATAAAACCGGCATCTATAGCAAATTCAAGAGCTTTGCGGCAAGCTAACAGCTTTACCTCTTCACTATCCCTCACAGCCCCACCCTTGGCCGAAATAGCAGCCATCACTTCACCATTCCCATTGTGAACCACAACCCCATAACTCAAAGCAGCTCCATTATTAAAACATGCTCCATCAAAGTTCAACTTGAATAAATCTCCTTGCGGTGGTTGCCATGCCTAACTTGCTGAAACATGAACTGTCATAGGTACACTCAGATGCTCCTGCGCCTTATGAAACTCATTCAAATAATCCAAAGCCCGCTGGTATGACCGTGATGGATGTTGAAAAGCACCCCCATGCAAGACCGAGTTCCGTTGAAGCCAGATTTGCCAACAGATCACCCAAAATAAATCCAACTCCTCAAGTGACAACCTCGGCATGAAACTAGCAACCAACTACCTAAAATCCACTTGCATCGTACCGAATTTTCGAAGCCTAATTGCACTGCCAACCCCTGCCCCACACTCCCAAAACGCATGCAGCACCGATTCATTAACTTTATGACAGAAACAGCATTGAGCATCCTCCAACACCCTCCTTTGCACCAAATTGTCTTTCGTAGGCAATATATTATGGCATGCTCTCCATGAAAAAATCCTAACCTTATTTGGGACCTTAGCCTTCCATATCCGTGACCACAAGGAAATATTTGATCTTTGCACCGAAGCCTCCCCACAATTACTCTCCGCCAACCTTAATTGCTTAGCCACGTGGTACCCGGACTTCACATTGTACCTACCATTCTTTGTAAAGGACCAAACCAAGACATCTTGCACCACCCGCCTGCTCAAGGGAACTTGGAGAATAGCATCAGCATTATATGGGTGGAACAAAGCAAGGATTCGATCTCTATCCCACTGGTGGTTCTACCAATCAATCAAATCCAAAACTCTCCATTCCCAAATTTCCTCCTCAGGTTGGAAAAGAACACTCTTTATTGGCTGATTAGGTAACCAACAATCCTTCAAAACAAGGATAGAAGCACCATTTCCCCCTCTCCAATAACACCCTTTCCTTAATACAGGTTGAGCAACTAATAAACTTTTCCAAACTTAGGAGATATTTTGACAATCCTTTGCCTCAAGAACTCACATCGTGGAAAGTGCTTTGCCTTAAAGTAGCTATACAAAAGAGATTTTTTTCCTACAACAATCGACATCCATTTTTAACTAGCATAGCTAGATTAAAAGCTCGAATATCTCTGAATCCCATCCCTCCCTCCTTCTTCAACTACGTCAGAAAACTCCAACTCTTCCAATGAATTTTCCTTTCCTCACCAATTTGGCCCCACCAAAATCTAGCACACATAGCATCCAATTCATCACATAATTTTCTAGGAAATTGAAACACCCCCATCATATAAGTGGGAATAGATTGAGCCACTACTTTTATCAAAACCTCTTTTCTAGTCCTTGAAAGCAACTTCCCCTACCAACCTTGAGTCTTTTTCCAAACCCTTTCCTTAATGAAAGCAAAAATGTCATATTTCCTCTTTCCAATCAAAGTACGCAACCCCAGATAAGAATCAAACTTCACCACCTCCTTCACCTTCAGTTGGTCAATAATCCATGCTTTCTGCTCCACCTTCACATTGCTACTGAAATAGACTGAAGACTTTTCAAGATTGATGCATTGACCAGAAGCATCAGCATATAGCTATAGAGTATCTGATACAACCTACACTTCATCATTATTAGCCTAACAAAAAATCAAAGAGTCATCAGCAAAAAGCAGATTAGTTATACAAGGAGCATTCCTACAGACTGCCACTCCATGCAACCTCCCATCTAATTTTGCCTTAGCAAGGAGCGAGGTGAAACCTTCTGCACAAATCAAAAACAAATAAGGGGACAGCGGATCTCCTTGCCGGATACCTCTAGAAGGCATGATATTCCCATAGGCTTTTCCATTGATCCAAACTGAAAAGGAAGGTGTAGAAACACATTTCATAACCCTATCCACCCAAACCTCTAGAAAGCCCAATTTAATCATCATACCCTTAAGGAAGCCCCATTTCACCCTGTCATAGACCTTACTCACATCCAATTTAAGAGCTAATGCCCCCTTTTTGCCATTATTTCTAATATGCATGGCATGCAAAGTCTCATAGCCTACTAGCACATTATTAGTAATAAGGCAGCCAAGTACAAAAGCATTTTGAGAAGGAGAAATAATCTATGGCAAGATCAGCTTCAATCTGTTCACCAAAACTTTTGAAATAATTTTATAAATCACATTACAGAGGCCAATCGGTCTGAAGCCAGCCATTTTTTTCGGTTTCTTTACTTTAGGCATCAGTACTATATGAGTATTATTAATATCAGGCTCCATATTACCAGAATGTAAAAAATCTAACACAACATCAATCACCTCATTACCTACAATATGCCAAAAAATTTTATAGAAAAGTGCATTCATACTATCAAGTTCAGGAGCCTTTGTTGGTCCCATCTGAAACAACACTGCTTTAACTTCTTCACTACTAAATGGCCTGGAAAGCACCTCCAGCATATCATGTATAATTTTGTGATTTACTATACTGAGACATTCCTACATTCTGTCACAAGTTCCTGCATTAAAAATATTCATGAAATAATCAAACGCCATCTTAGCCAAATCCTCAACTTCCTCCACCCAAACCCTATCAACATTTTTAATTCCTTCAATAAAATTCCACCGCCTTCTTTGGAATAAAAAAATTTAGTATTCCTACCTCCATGTTTTAGCCATGACACTCAGGATCTCTGATGCCAAAATATCTCTTGCTTCAACAATAGGTCATCAAGTTGCTTACTTATATGCAGAAACTCACTTATGCTTTCTTCGGTCAGTTCACATTCATTCATCACCTCCAATTTTTTTTTTTTTTTTGAAGCCTTTTAATATCTTCTATTTCAGGTTTGGTCTTAGAAGAACCCCATGCATGTAGTTCAACCCCACAAACTTGGATTTGATCCCGTCCACCACTCAAACTCGAGTTACCATGACCTTCCTTTGTCCAAGCTGTAGTCACAGCTTCCTCACAATCTGCCCACAGCAACCAATTCTCTTCAAACTTCAAGCCACCAGCCCCCCTTCCCATAACTTGCCTATCAATCATGGTTTTCAAAAGAATAGGAATATGATCAGAAGCGTGGCTGAACAAATGGGAGACTGAACTTGCAAGAAATTTGTCAATCCATACCCTATTAGCCATAGCTCTATCCAACCTTTGTTTTGTGTGAGCCGAACCTAGCCTCCTATTAGTCCTTGTAAATTTATGCCTAATGAACCCTAAGTCAATCAACCCTCAATCCTCCAAGGCAACCCGAAAGTCCTCCATCTGATTACAATAAGGTGCATGGACACTTTGCTTCTCAAATGCATGAAGAATGGCATTGAAACCCCCTATACAGCACCAAGGACCCTTAATGAAAGACCGTAAGTGAGATAAAAGAGCCCAAGACTTCCGCTTTTCATTTTTCTCTGGCCACCCATAAAATCTTGTGAGATACCACACAAAACCATCATCTTCCACTACCTTCGCTAAAATATGGTTATCAGTGAAATTAATAATATCTAATGTCATCTCCTCCCTCCAAAGTAAAGCCAACCTGCCACTTGAATTTGGCTTTTATACTATAAATTTATTTTTAAACGGTAAATCACCACAATGCTTCTCAAACCCACCTCTATCCAACCTTGTTTCCATTAAGAAGCATTCATCAAGAGCTTGTTCCCTCACTAACTTGTGAATGTTTTAAATTGTCCAAAGGTTCCCAAGCCCTTGGCAGTTCCAACTTAAAAGCCTCATTGCTCTCAGCAAGGATGATTCAACAACCCTACCGCTTCATTCATGTTTGATTCATCACTGACCTTCTCCCTTTTTCCTTTACACTTTTCATCCTCTGTCTCCCCAAAAGAAAACACCTCCAACATATTTCTTTTACCCAAGATGGATGTAGCTCCTTCCTTTAATATTGCCACAAGCCCAATAACCATACATGCAAACCTAGTCCAAGTATTTTTCTTTTATTACTGCTCAGCCCAACCCCATCTTCAGTACAATACACGTGCTCTTTGTGAATAGTTGGCGCCAAATCAGTCCCCAATTCTAGGCTTGAACTGTGAACACCTAAATCAACGGAACCTAATACTCTATTTTCCCTATCCACTTCCCCAAGCCCATGATTCTCAGCCCAATCCCCGTGACCTGCGAATTCTGCTCCCACCAATCCGGTTGCACCTCCACCACTTTCCATAGCCGTTTTGTTAGGGAAACCATCCTTGTCACCGCCGTTTTTATTCACCTCCGGCGTGCTCTGTGAACCACTCAGCCCCTTCATCATTCCATTATCTCCATCACTACTACCCTTCTTCACAACTCCTCGTTTCAATGGTGAACGTCCCCTTCCACCTGCCTTCAACCAATCCCTATAGCCATAATCCACTTCAATCCCAGCTTTTGTTTTACTGAAGTACTGCGCACAGTATCATAAGTCATGCCTTAAGAGTCCACAGTAATGGCAAAATACCGGCAACCGTTCATACTTAAAGTGCACCCAGTGTTTCTCCCCATCCGAACCTGCCAAAAAAGCCCCTCGCCATATTTCTTTGTCCAAAGGAATAGCAATCTTAATCCTCATAAAGAAATTTTGGCTATCATTGATGCGCCGCTTCTCCACCTCCAAAACCTTGCCCAACCGATTCCCCACCTCCTCTGCAACCCAAGAAGATCTCATATCAAAAGGCGCCCCCCAGATTTTCACCCATAAAGGAACTGAGTCAAACTTGACATTCGTTGCCGTCATCCCCGATTTCCATCTGGTTAGCAACAGAGCTTGATTATCAAAACACCAAAGGCCTCCTGTATAGACTGTCCAACTCGAATTCGGATCTAAACTTGAACTGAAACAGGTTTGACCCCACCTCAACGACCTACACTCCATCTTCCAATCTCCACACCTTTTTGAGTGTAACCAAAGCAGCTCTTTTATTAAAGGATTTGCATGTTAAAAATTTTCCAATAAGACTCAAAGCACAGCTTTCTAATTCCTCTCTTCGGCCTTCATCTGAAATAGTAATAATCTCTTCTTCCTCCAAAGTTAAAGTCATCTTCTGTAAAATCTTTGAGACATCTTCTGCCATGATCAAGGATTCCACAACGTGAAAGACAAAAGAAAGCAACCTCATAGGAAACCCTAAGGGAGAAAGAACACGAGAGAGAGAAATCCTACAATTTCAAACTCAATATTATTTCAAAGGCATCCAAAGGAGGAATTAATAAAAATACGCTTTCCAGGTTTGCTATGGAAAAAAGAACAGTGGCGTTGGCTCTAATGCTTTGCCTGGTGGTTGGGATGCTTGCGGGGCATCCAGAGTAAGGAAAACAAAGTTCTAGAAATGCTATGATACTTGTTTCGGGACATGCCTTGCCAGGGCAATGGGTTCTTTAGGCCTCGTTGAATTATGTTCCAACTGCTATGAAAATTGCGAAATTAAGGAAAAAGGAAAAGCTTGTTTTTGTTGCTGGAATACAGGCAAGAAGAACTAGTCGCTACTTGAGATGAAATAAACGTGACGATGTTATTAATACAAAAGAATGAAAAATTTATTTTTGAAGCCATCTTTGTTCTCACAAGTCACTTATTGTCGACGCCATATTTCAACACTTTTGATTTTGTGTAAATAACTCCTTTCTTTTTTAGGGAGTTTGAGATAGAAATTTTACTCTAACTTAATCAAAGTATATAAGTACGTGAATTTTCCTCTTTAAAACTTGAACCTCAACCTTTACCCCCTTATCTCACAAAAACTTACACATTTAGAGTGACCATCACGCTAAGGGTATGTAGCAGTTAATAACCAAATTTTGAACCAAATGACTCTAAATAACTCTTTCCTCAAATTTATTGCAAATAGAGTCAACCAAACCAATTTATGTGGATTGGATGTTACAAAACCAAAATTCGCAAGCAAACGGGTCAATGACATCTGCTAATTATTTAGATCATGAGAACAGGTCAATGAGAATAAACTCTAAAACTCTTGAAAGAAAATGGACCAAGTGGGATTCATATATGTCAAGTAAGAGTTACCAGCAATTGAGCCTAGATATCACCACTAGGATGTTTTGTGTGCATGTATTTTGTAGGTGGGGGTGTTGCATTATGCATGCTTTCAACAACTCATGATGGTTCCTTAGACTCATTGATGTGAGTGCTTCAAAGAAACAAGAGCATCAATAGTGTGACAATAATGACAAACAAATGCTAAATAAAATGCATTTATAATGCCTCTAAACTAGTACAAACCTACAAAGATAGTCATAGTCCAGAACAAAAATTCTTGAACTGGCTTGAGGACATAAAGTAGTGAGCATCATCTCATAGCAAAAGGTTTCACTAGGATCTATAAATAAAAATGTGGGAGTCCTTCCTATGGGCACAAAGGAGAGTACGCCCTAGCCGAGTGGACTGTGGCAAAGAAAAGTGGAGTCGCCACCTAAATTAGGTATAGAAACCATATTGGGCCTTTTAGGCCAATCACTAACATACACAGGTCCACATACCAGATTATGGGTCCAGAATTTAGGCACAGCTTAGAAAGGTATTAGGCACCCAAGACCGCCTGGCTTATAGGTCAGCCTCCATTCCTATGGGCGTAAAGGAGAGTACATCCTGGCCGAGTGGATTATGGAGGAGAAAAGTGGAGCCACCACCTAAATTAGGTCTAGGAACCATATTGGGCCTTTTGGGCCAATCACTTACATCCATAGGTCCACATACCAGATTATGGCTTAGGAAGGTGTTAAGCCCCCAAGACCGCCCGGCTTATGGGTCAGCCTCCATTATGTGTTGCTAGGCCATATTTAATTAAAGAGTTTATTAAGAGAGCTCTAATCCTTAACCTAAACATACATCATGCACTTAAGGAAATAACACACACAACATATTAAAGGTCACAATATAAAATGAAACAAATAAAACATAATCAAATAAAATAAATTAAATATGACAAGTGGACAATTAAATATAAACACACGAGGAAAAGATATTAAATAAACTAAATATGGCAAAAAGATTCAAATAAACATGGAAAATAATTAAACACAATTGATTAACCTAAACATAGTCAAACAAAATCAAATAACATGTGAAAAAATAACTAAATAAAAAAAAAATAAGAATTTTGTCCCAATCTAGGTTCGAGGTGGGTACGCATACTCAAGTATGCATACGCATAGTTGGACCATGTGCACGCATACTCGATGGATGCATACGCATCTTTTAACACAAATTGGAAAAATTACATTTTTAGAGATTTAATTATACAAAGATATAACATGTGAGATCAAACAAGCATGTTAGAACCTTAAACACTAAACTAACATAAAGAAAATAAAACAAACATCAATATAAACAAATAAACACAAAACAAAACAAATATACTAAACTAACATAAACTAAATATGCATGTTAAAACAAGAACAACTTAAAACAGATTATAAACAACCTAAAATCAAATTTAAACATATCAAACATAATAAAATTAACAAGCAAATAAAATAAAATAACTAGAGAAACTACATCAAGAACTCATGTGAATCATATGTAGCAAGGTGGGAAATCATGGAAAAGAGACTCACCTTGCTTTAGAATCACAAATTTGAGATTGTTTTAATTGACCCCTCAGTGCCTACAATATAAATATTAGATGGAGAAGACAACAATAATCAAAGAACACAACAATAGTTATTAATCACAACTCAAGAACACAAGGTTTTGAAAAGGTTTTAGAAAACAATTTTGAAAGCAAACTTTATGCCTTAGAACTAACTAAAGAGAGGTTTTAATTTTGTAAAAAAGGTTTTAAGGTGCTACCCTAGGGTTTTGAAAAGAGGAAAAAAAAGGGGGGGTTTTAGAGAATATAGAGGCCAAAAAGTCACTCTCTCCAGTTAAGGTTTTGATTGGAGACATAAGATGAGTATTTATAAGTTAAAAATAGGGTTTTGGGATTTTTTTAATGATCTTTGGACGTTCTTAAGGGTTTACGGGCCGGCCCACATCAAAGCATGATGTTCAGGACCCTTAAAATGAAGATCTAAAACTTAGAAAATCGGACTGCCTAGTTGGTCCAAATTCAAATGGTTATAACTTACTTAATATAAGTCCAAATTAGGCAAATTTTGTGTTCAAATTGAAGCCCAGGATATCTACTTTGCAATGAAACAAACTTCATCTAAAATTATTTGTGGATCAAAAGTTATGGTCAAAACAGTGAGCAAAGGTCATTTTTCAGTATCAATTTCAAAGCGATTTTAGCACTTTTGAATTGTGATTACTTCCAAACTATTGTGAACTCTATAATTACCCTTGGTTGACATATGTCAAGCTCATCATTGGGGCCAGGGACCAAAATTTACTAATAGGTACAAAATGCAGTATCTAAACTTCCCAGCAACCCTCGGGCTCATTGGGCCTAACTCTCTAACTAATATGTATAGTTTCCTAAAAATAGCCCACAGTGGGAGGTTCCAGAAGCAAATTAACCTATAATTGATGGTTTGATAGCGATGATATAATGTTTGCTTGCCCAAAATTAGCCTATTTTCAATCAACTCTACCTTACTCACCTTTCCTCCCCCTCAATCCAAACAAGTCCTAAGTGAAATGCTACAAGCAAATCGCTGGCCCCAATGGGATTTCTTAATTAGGTGGCCCCGTATGGTCCAAATGTGTCCACTTGTCTTCATTTATACCTATACCACATAACCAGTTCCACTAATGTACTACATAACAAGCTTTAGTGTACTTTAATAATCTAACTTGTTTTACACACTTAACCATACACAATAAAATCACACATCAACCATGTATATATTAATAATAACACATATATTCTTACTATAAAGTTGTGATTTACAACTATGTTTTATTTCGGCTTAATTTCATGTCAAATTTTATTGTAATTCTATTCAATCATTTTCCTGTATTTTGTGGGATTTTTTATGTGTGAGAGATTGTTGAAGATTCTTTGAAGATGAAGAATTCGCAACTAGCTTGCGACAAACTTGCAAGTGTCAACTCGCAAAAAGGCCACGTGAGAAGCACATATTGGAATTTGAAGAGTTTTTGCCAGGCTGGATTTCGTGAGTCATTCATGACTCAGGCCAACTCACGAGTGACTTGCAAAACTCTCTACATGATTATTTTGAGTATGCCTTTTCACATACCTTTACCAATACTATATAAACCCCCATTACCTACGAAATTGTAAGAAGAAGAATAAGTCTTTTAAAGAAACCTTTAAGAGAGAAAACCCTAGTCAAATACTTGAGAGTTAAAGATTGTTTACCCACAATCATCTACACCATTTCTTTAAAGTTTCCTTTACTCCTACCTCTTTATCTATACATTCTTGAGAGGTTTTTAGCTCAAACACTTACCTCGCCCATTCTGAGTGTTGAGAAAAGTTTTGGTGCATATGGGAAGTATTTGAAAAAGCCATTGAATGGCAGATGTAATTTGAAGCTAATTGCGGGATTCGAACAACTAGTGAAGACATGGCTCTATGAAACTCGTTGGTAGTAAGAACTTTGAGGTTCCAAGTACATTGGGTAAATTAGGCTTGGAGGGTCTCTTCATTATTCATATACTCCAACTTTATTCACTAGTGGATCAATTTCGGCTTGGGTGGCCGTAGAGAGGTTTTTCACCGAATACTTCGATTTCCTTTTCAATAACACATCTCAGTGCTATCTTATGTTTACATCTCTCTTCCATACTCTTTAAACTTTACATTTATTGTTTATTATACTTGCTTATGCCTTAGAGTAGTGTTCCGATTTATTGCGCATCATTTACTCTTGTTTTGCACTTAGTTAAATTAGAGTAAAAGCAACTAAATCGTAATTTGAAATCTGAGGGTCTAAATTAACTGTAGTGTTTCACACTATTTGAGCTTTCACCTACTATAAATATATCTAATATCATGGTAATGCGATGATGTTATTTAATCAAACTATATGCTATATATATTTTAATAATTTCCCCTCATCCTTACCTCCTTAAAGCTCCAAAAAAAACCTTTCTCAAAAAAAATAATAATAATAATAAAGCTCCAAATAAAAAATAACTAAATAAATAACTCCTTCGTTTCTAAAATAATCCTAGTAGGAATTAAAGCGATGCGGGACATGGATTGGTTGCTCAAAGTTTCATAGGGACATGGATTCGGATCTTTGATTTTAAGCCTAACTTTTCAGGCAAAAGGCTCTAGCCCAAACTTCATAATCTTATTATTACTATTCCAGTTCAAATTACGGCCCAAGTTAGTTATGAGTACAGCGTGTGGAGATTGATATGGCCCCATGAGGTCCAGTCTACTCTATTGCAGACTATTGGGCTTGTAGGCCTGCACAAAATAAATAAGGCCTTGGCCTAAGCAAGTTACATTTATTCACTCTCAAGTCAAGTGTACTTAATAATTTTGGGTTAAGCTGGAATACAATAAAGGACATGAACCATCCATTTATGGTACAGGACCTAGAGGTTAAATAAGAATCAGATCAATATCTTATGAAAAACACATTTAGAATTAGTATATATTAATTGCTTCTTTAAAAAAAATTAAGTAGTATAAATATAAAATGTCAATTAACATAATGCAAAATATCATAAAAAATTCTCCCATACTAGATAGCATGGATGTATTAACAATCGGGTAATTCAACAAATCCTACGCTTTGGATATTGTCATAGATATATTAACCCAATTTTACTTTCTTCTTTTTTATCACCACAGTGTTCGCTAACCACTCTAGGAAGAAAACCTCCTTTATCGCACCTACTTCTTTTAACCTCTTCACCTCTTACTTGACAATCTCAACGTGCTCTTTAGCTGACCTCCGTGACTTTTGCTTCTTGGGAGGAAAAAGTGGATCTACATTAAGCTTATGGACTATAAACTCTGAATTCACCCCAGGCACCTTGTATGGGCTCCAAGCGAATACGTTTATATTTTGTACAAGCAACAACATTTTCACCCTATCTTTGTCGGACATTCCTACTCCTACTGGAAAACTCCTATTCTCATCTGTCAATATACTCACCTTTATCAACTCCTTAGCACAACTATCCCCCTTTTCCTCTAGGGGTTCCTATAAATGCTATAATGGGACCTCCACAGCAGACTCCTTCTGTTTAATCTCTTGGTTAACAGCAGCCACCAGGCAATGTCTTGCCACTTACTAGTTTCCCCTTACTGTAGCAATACCATGTTCGGTGTGGAACTTGACCTTGACATGTAACGTGGACGGGATTGCTCCTATTGCATGAATCCACAATCTACCAAGAATTGCCGTATATGGGGAAAATGAATTAACCACTATAAAAGTCACCATCACTTCCTTGCCTTCCATGTTCACGAGGAGTGAAATCTGCCCCTCTAGGGTCATTCGACCATCAAATCCAACTAGGAGTGTGTCATAGTTATATAGATCTTCATTCTTCAAACTAAGCCCCCTGAACAAGTCAGGATACATTATTTCGATTCCACTTCCTTGGTCTACTAATACTCTCTTTACTATAAAACTATTTACTCGGGCTGTGATCACTAATGCATCATCGTGTGGCTGGGTCGTTTCCTCCAAGTCATCATCATTGAAGGCAATGGATTCACGGGTATACTTCAGCCTCTTCTCAGAGGGCTGCACTTCCCGACCATCCTTCACTGACACTACGGTTAGTACCCCCTTTCTCCGTGCCACCAAGGTTCCCATTGAAGTGGCATGGATGACTTCTATCACACCTAATGGGGGCGGGAGAGGATTCCCCCGAGGTCGGGCTCCTTGTCTAACTTCTGGATTCCTTGGCTCTACAACAAACTCTTTTAAATGTCCCGCCCTTACTAATTGCTCCAAATGATCTTTTAACACCCTACATTGTTCAATGGTATGTCCTTTATCCCTGTGATAATTGCAGTATAAATTCTGGTTTCTTCTTATAGGATCACCTTCCATCTTATTTGGCCACTGAAAATATGGCTCGTTCTTAATCTAATCCACGATTTTGTGCACTGGTTCCTTGAACATCATGTTTACTTCTCTGGCTTGAGTGCCCGACTCTTGGATTCTTAAATCCCTCCAAGGTCTGGACTAGAAACCCCTATGCCTGGGTTGGTTCGTGATCGAAGCCTTACCTTGGTTCTGCTGCTGATCATTCTCCAATCTCTTGTACTCCTCAATACGCCTCATAAGCTATCTTATATCCTCAAGAGGCCCCCTTATTAGCGAATCTCGTAGCTCAGAATCCTCGGGCAATCCCAACCAAAAAGTGCTTGCTGCGATTCTTTCATTACCTCCTCCGATCTCGTTGTACAGTTCCTAGTACTTGCTAATGTAACTCTGAAAGGTTTCCTCAGCTCCCATTTTCATAGGCAACAACGCATCCACTGGTTGTGATACCCGGCTACAAGTCATAAACTGGACCCCGAACTCTTCAATTAACTATCCCAAACTGTGAATTGAACCCTTCCTCAACTCATTAAACCACCTTAGAGCAGTCGGCCCGAGACTAGAAGGAAACACCTTACATATCAACGCATCATTACGACTGTGCAAAGACATCATCTAAATGTAATGGTTTACGAGCTCTACGGGATCCGTCTTCCCATCATAAAAGTTAAATGGGGGCCTAGTAAATTTGAGGGCCCCCTCAATCTCATCTGAAAAAGGTGATCGGGTAGCTCTACGTAAAGCTTAGCTCATTACGTCCATTGCAGCATTCCTAGATCGTCACCCCTTAGGGAAAATCGAATCCCTATCTACATACTCCCAAGACCGATCCCTATGTCGATGGGAACTAGATTGACAGGATGCCTCCCCGTAACCACTTCCTATGCTTACTGACCCCTTGGCATGCTCTCCATGGTCTCTTCTCCGATGCTTGCTCCGTGCTTCCAACTCCAACTCCAACTCCCTAACCAATCTCCACAAACGTTCAAGCTCTTCATCCCTTCTATCAGGACGTTCATCTCTAGAGGTGCCGAACATTGTTCGATACGTTTGAAATGACCCCTCTCCAGGGCTAAAATGCTCTCCCCCTGTTTATACCTTTGATCTTTGTCCCTCTTTTGCCTTCTTTCTTGCCAACTAGAGCCTCGTAAAGATCCTCTAGAGCCACTTTCAGCGTAACTTTTCGAGTGCCTCCCAGACATCTTTCTTACGCGAACCCTGGCAGAACTATAGCTATGTAGGAGATTCCCACAGACGGTGCCAATTATGGGTGCCCAATTTTCTTCGCTAGACTAGGCCTAGTTTTGGGCTCACAATTTATTTATATGGTGGGTTATGAGTTTCCTACTATAGGTAGCTCCTAATTGGACTACTTAGCTGCCCTTCTTTGCCCTTGCAAAATCCCTCCTCCCCCCTCTCCTCTTATCTCCTTTTCGTCCTTAGTATTATCTCTCGTTAACTCCCCTTGTTTTGCTCAAGATAACCCACCCCCTCTCTCTACTCACTTCCCCCATTTATAGCTTAAGTTGGTGAAGTGTGCATGATTATGTTCTGGTCTCACTCGTGTGGGTGGGGTCTGATTTGATTATTCCTGACATGGGATATACTTCTTGGAAAATGGTGGAGATGACTTTGGAATTGGTTGTTGCCTCCAAAAGGTTGCTCGGCGGTGATATTTCCTAAGGCAATACTGGGCTGTTGAGGTCATGGGTTGTCCCCAGTAAATACAACCCCCGACCAACTCATACATGACCGGTATGGGCCTATCTATCTTGCGATCAGCTGAATGAGCCTACTATTGGATTTGGGCTTCAGAATGTCTTAGTAGTGCACTTGGGCCAAGGCCCAATGCCCAGTGGGTTCGAAGCCTTATGCCGTACAATTGGTTACTTGATTTAGAGGATTTATTTAACTATGAGAATATTTGTGATGAGAGAAAAGTTAAACTTGTTTTTCATAGACTTAAAGAGTATGCACCACGTTGGTGGGTATGAATATAGAAGGATAGAATCTGACAAGGTAAAGACAAAATTTGTTTATGGCCAAGGATGAAAAAGATGCTTGCAATCAAATTTTATCATTTGGATTGTGATGAACTTTTGCTGTATGCAAAACAAGATTATTATTGGACAAAAAGTTCACACTTGAATTATTTTGAAGAACCATATATTCCACCATTAAAGGAAGAATTGCATGTTGAAGAAAATATTGTTCTTGAAAATTATGTAGAAGTCAAAGAACAAAATATACAGAATTTTGAAGAAATTAATGAAGGTCTTGAAATCAAGATTATTCTGGAGGAGAATAATGAAGATCCTATCATAGAGAAAGATCTTGAAATCAAGATGGTAGAGTCCATTGAGGAAGAAATTGAAGAGGAAGGTTTCAAGGATCTCAATGAAATGAAATCATATGATTGTGAATCTCAAGATCCTTTTATTTTGGTGATAAGTGATACACCAAAGTTTATTGATTTTATTGGAGTTGATAGATTTGATTCAATTGTAAGTTCTTATTTGATAAATCTCTACAATTACATCAAGAACAAGGAAAAAGAAATTCAAGTTGATTTTTTTTTTTTTTCATTGATAAGTTGCAAGTATGGAAAGAAGATCAAGGGGCTTAAGTGTGGACGCACCCCCCCCCCCCTCACCCCCTTCCCCCAAAAAAATTTTTGAGACAATTTTTCTACAGTTTGGTCGCACATTGGATCCTCAACAATGTGACTCTTGTGTGCTTGTATTTCTAGGGTGTGGTGTGTGTATGTGTGTTCCTTTTTCATATTTTTATTTTAGGAGTTGCTACCAATCATTAGTTTTGTGTTAGGTGTGATTGGTCACCTAGGGGTCTAATTTATTTTAAGTTGCCTGATTAACTAAACCAAATTTTAAGAGTTCATCAATTAAGGAAAACTAAAAAGTCTCGAACCAAAGATCTTGGACTTGGAAGTTTAATTACGTTTGGGCAAGGTGTTAGGCACCTCACAACCCCTATCTGAAGATAGTACATCATTTTAATTTATTTCAAACGTTATCTTTTTGTGAAGAAATAAAATACTTGGTGTTTTGATTTTTAAAAAAAGTTTGTGCAAACAATAGACATATATATATATATATATATATACACTAGCAATGGCTGCACGTGCAAGGCACGTGTTGTCCCAGTAGTGAGAAAATTAATATAGATTTGTGTGTGAAACCGTGAATTTTTGCTTACCCAATTTGATTATGTTAAAAAAGAAGTCTAAGAATACAATAAAATATCACAATATCTTCATTTTTGGGATCCAAATAGATTTTTTTTTTTTTTATTTGAGATAAATGCTACATTCATAACATTTTTAGAACAAATTCTGAATGACAAGTTATTATTGGTTTTAAACTGATAACATTGTTATTATTATTCTCAAAACATTTATTTTCAGTTGTAGTTGGCGGTCACAGTCTCATATTTTATTATTTTATTTCAATTGGTAAGAAATTGATACTTCAATATTTGTAAAAATATTGTGAAATTTGTTGTGTTGGTATAACAATATATATGCCAGCTTGCATAAATATTTAAAAGAAAAAAAAAACACAAACCGATTACTGGGGAAAAAAAAAAAAAAACTTTAGGAATGGTAGAAATTAATGTTAAAATAATGTGGACTTAGCATTTTTTTTATTTGATCTATAAAAAACTGAGATCTCAACAATTGTGAAAATATTGTGATAATAATGAGTGTTGTAACACTTTCTCAAAACATTTATTTTCAGTTGTGGTTAGTCACAGTCTCATATTTTATTATTTTATTTCAACTTGTAAGAAATTAGCACGTCAATAATTGTGAAATTTGTTGTGTTAGTATAACAATATATATACCAGCTTATATAAATCTTTCAAAGAAAAAAACAACACAAACAAAATAAAA
>JAOXJQ010000015.1:9136749-9146761 GCA_025762765.1 Quercus bicolor | reverse complement strand
ATGCTTCTATTTTATTAATTATTATACAAATAGATTGGAAATTAAATAAATTAGTTAGATACAATCAGGTTAGATTGTGGGAATCAAACCTTAAAACACATAAGACAACTGGGATATGTACAGTTAGGTATTATTATTGTGTCAGTTTTCGGGTTTTAAATATAGGGTCATTTTCTATGAGCTGGGACTGTGATGATGATAAAGACTACTCCATCAGAGACTCAGTCTGGCTAAGCATTCTAGTGGTTGAGGAACAACATTGTGTGGTCCTGGCAATCAACTGTTGTCTTCAATTATTGCACCTCGTCTTCCTCTGATTAATGAATTTGTTTCATAGTGTTGAACATTCTTGGAAGGTTTTTCTAGCAGCAGTACTTTTGCCATGTGTTTCTCCTGATGACAAGATCTCATCTCATCCATCACCATGTTTTTAGAACAGAAAGGAGTGCGTCATTTGAGAAACTCAATAGCTAAACCACCAAGTTTAACAAATACCGCTTTGTTCAACTGGTTGGTGGCACCTTCTAGCTAGGTTTCTAAGACATCCAGAGCTTAAAGCCTTAAAGCTCTCCCTTGCTCCCGCTGTAAAAACATGATCCTTCTTCCTCGTATATAATTAAGAAGATGTAATACAAAACAAATATCAAACCGTATTCCTTCTTAGTTCTTTCTCATATATACTTAATTAAGATGTATTTTTATTCAATTAGAAGTTATGTCAATGTCCTTTTTGTGAATATTTTAGTTTTTAAAAGATGAAAAAGAAAAAAATAAGTTGAAATATACTTTTCGTTCTTAAATATTTTTAGAAATTATGTCAATGTTGTTCTGGTAAATATTACATTTTAAATAATAAAAAAATGTAGAAAGATAATTTTCCTTCTTAAAATTGCTATTTCATCCCTGTAAAGTTTAAGAAGTATCAAATTTCTCATTCTATACATCTACTATTAAAAAGAAAATCACAAAACGTAGTACATAAAAAAGTTGAGTTGGCCATGTGTGTACTAGGTACTAACTTAAACGTTATAATAAAAAAAAATGTACTAACATGAACCTTGCTTGAGAGGCAATTGTTGGTTGAATGCAGTCTTATGTTGCTTGCACGGGCATTTAGCCATGTGCTGAGAGCCTGAGGCTCATTGTTTATAAACTTAGAGCTGCTTCAGCTAACTTTATGGTATCTGCATATGTTACAGAAGCAAACCCTAAAATCTAAATAATTTGATATCTCCATTATTTGATTGGAATATTTGAACTCAAAATGGAGAGGGATTTGAACTTAAAAAGAAAGTGTAAAAATTAATAACCATCCATCAGTATTTTATGCTAAAAATTTACAAGAATGATTATTACCACACCAAAAAAAAAAAAAAAAAAATTACAAGATTAATATCTACATGAATTCCTTGTTGTAGGCCTGAGGTTTGTAGAACTTAGGTCTGGTCTCTTCACAAGACCTAACTTCATTATTGCCCCATGGACGGCCTAGTCTGTCCTAATAGAAAATTGAATGAGAGCTAGGAAATGATTTTTGTCGATGGAGGGATAGGAATATGGGATTATAAGAAATATGAATTTATGGATCAAATAATAAATAATATTCAATTATTATGAAATTTGGCATGTTAATTAAGCATTTAAAAAACATGTCATCCAACATTATGATTTTAAATTTATACAGACATACATACACACATTTATTTATATATATATATATATATTAGATTTATTGGCTTGAACTCCCAACCTTACAATTTAAGTCACTAACTTTGATATTTATTGTATTATTGTAAAGTTTATTGTAGTTATGTACCAAAGCTATCATTTTGCTCTTGCTAGATGAGAGCATCCAACATTCCAACCTCAAGATTCTATATTGAGGTAAAAACACAGTAAGCTTTCTTTTTTTTCTCTTTTTCACACTTCAAATTGTTTTTTTTTTTTTTTTTTAAATGTACAACCTCTGGTGCCTCTTTGGTCTTATCAGTGACTATACGATCTTGAATCAATTATTTTGCGGGTCCACCCATGTTTTATGTCACAATGAAGAAGATATCAAGATTGTCTCTAACCCAATATAGTAACTTGAAAATTGAAAGGGAGGTTTTATATCTATACTACTATTTAAGAAGTTTCTCCTATTTGAATTCCTCATTTTTTAGTTTAAAAATGCCCCTACACTCCTATGTTTAAGTAAAGATAAAACTAAATGACAATCCGGTAAAAATGCAACTCTAACTCCCACTAAAACATTGCCTAAAAAATAAGATTATTCTCCTGTTAATTTTCAAATTGCTTTATCCACTTATAAATTAGATTCTCAAAATAAAAATTATATATATAAAATAAAAATTATAGATTTTCAATTTTTTTTTCACACGTGCGATGAGGCTAGTACTTTCTTATGGCCTACATGTTGCAACTACCATAATAATTGTACTTTATGTCTACCTAGATCCCAAATAATAATAATAATAATAATAATAATAAAATTGAACCTGCTTGTGTCTAGCTGTTGGATGTGAATGTCGGATATAAATCGAGATGAGAAAAAGGAAATAAGAGACAAGAAAATGCAAATGATATATATAGCATGCTTTAATTAATATAATGAACTATATTCACAACACACAAATCAATTTGTGACATCTTTACTTGATGCTCTATTAGAAAAAAAAACAATCTTTATTTGATGCAGGACTTATGATGATACTTGCATTTTCTAGAGAGAGAGATTCTAGAGACAAGTTGGTTTGGCTGAGCAAAATTCAGCCCAATCCCATAAAATACATAACTGCAGAATCAGCTAGACGCAATTTAAAGCCTGAGACAATAATTTTAATTCAGGTCTTTACTTTTTTTTTTTTTTTTTTTTATGAGAAACAAGTCAGGTCTTTACTTATATCTAAACTTTGATAAAATCATATATGTAACTTTTATATTAATTTTTTATTAAAAATATACATTATTTTATTTTTGAGATGCAAATTTATTAATTAAGTTGTCATATTCAAGTTTTGTTAGCATAGGATGACTAATTCACTTATTTTATATCAGATATTTAGATATAATTTCATCAATTTAATTTTGATAAACTTATTTCTATTCAAACAATGGTAAGAAGTATTATCAAATAAAATTTTGTAAGCAATACACGTATTTAGAAAATAATTTAGGCGATGTTTTATATAGTTTAGTACATTAGTTGAAGTATTTTCTTCTACAAGTAAAAATTCTTTAAAAACTTATAATTTTGAAAGTAAATGTTTAAACCATGAGGTTTATCACTTAGAGACCATGTTTTTTTTTTTTTTTTTTTTGCCTAACAATATGCTGCCAAGGTCCAATATAAATAAGATCTCATACTAAGATTAAGGTAACAGATTGAATACTCTCAAATTTATCAATTTATTTCCAAAAACGAGATTTTATAAGTATGAGCTGGAGACACTTAGGCCAGCAACACATCAGTTTCTTTTCATCTACGTTTGCTTATTACATATGTTCATTTGCTCAAGTTACATGTATATAATCGACTTCAATTTCTCTGAAATCTTTTCAAGATGTTGATATTAAATTTTGGCTCTTTGGAAACATTTCGAAGAACGCACTTCAATGCCTTAAATCTAGCCTAAAATTTCTCGTCATGCTTGATCCACCTTGTCCCACGAGAATTTTTCCACTTCAAAGAGGTGATGAAGTAAGGACGGGTTTTGCTCACTCCATCCTGCCCTACTCAATCATGTGTGTGTGTCTATATATATATATATATATATATATATCTGTGTGTGCACTTTTATTTAATATATATATTTTAAATTATAATTTTTCACATAATTTATTATCATTCCTTAAACCATTCGATTTTTCTCTCTTTTGGCACTCTCATGATTATCTCTCCACTCTTTCTTTCATTTCTACACATTATTAATATGAGAGCCAACTCATTAAGAATGTAAAAATTTCTCCAGCCTAACGTTGGCCTGAAACTATTTCACTCATGTCCCATGCTAATTTACCCATCTTGAAAAGCAGATGAGACGCATCCCGAATTTGACACCGTAAAATCCACCCCATTGTCATCTCAAATTATATTCCTACTTTGTAAGATGCCAAAGTGCATTATTTTTAACTTATATCGGTGGTCAAATCAACACTTATCAAAAATACATCAATTACATTTCCTCAATCTGTCCCCATTCAGCTCAAATTTCATTCAGATATTGAAAGGTTTTTTTTTCTTTAAATACGTGGGTCGCAGGAATGGGAGACACGTCCAAAGCCGCTGCCATGTCTTACAATAAGGATTTGGATGCTTACAAAATGACATGGTTCTTTGTGTGTGGTCAGCATGGGACATAATTTCTAAAGAAAATATAATGAATTTAATAATACATATAACATTTCCCGAACTTATTAAAAAAGAATGAAAAGACAAAAATTTTCCTGATATTGTTGACCAAATGTTTTAATTAGCAAGCAAGTTGGAATTTATCTAACATCTTAAAGTGTAGTTTAAAAAGAAGCACATATAATTTTATTAAACAAACCGATAAAATATCTCTCTAATCTCATGAACTATTTAGTTCGATTACAGTATCCATTATAAAACATCTACATGTTTTCAACTTTTCTATCTCTCCTGCAAGGCTTTTTTTTTAATATATTTTATTAATGTAAGTTACATTATTTAAAGTCGATCATACTTGAGATAATATCTAATAAATGAATTAGGAAAGTCCAAACTAAAGAGGTCTATTAATATTACAACTTTATTTAACCATCTATATCCATTCTTCTCAAAAAATAAAAAAATAAAAATTTGACTTACCTCCAATACTTTTTTAACTGAAATCTCTTTTTATTTTAATGAGAAATTGTCACATCATCTACTAACTAAATAAAAGATGGAGATTAAAACTCATTACTACTTACCATTGTTATTTAAAACAAAATGAGGTGTCTAGTTAATAAAAATAACTGGAAGTAAGTCAAAAAAAAAAAACCATTTATATCCATACAACATCAATGTAGTATAGATATAGATGGTTTCAAATTGGAAACTCAATAATAATAAAAAACCAAGTATGATTGTCCATTTTAATTTTTTTTTTTTTTTAAATCTATATCCATACTTCATCAAATTTAAAACTCAATAAAAACTTAAGTATGATTGTCCATTTTTTTTTTATCTATATCCATCCTACATCAATTTGGAAACTCAATAAAAACTCAGGTATGTTGTCCATTTTAAGATTTTATTTTTTCAAAAAAAAAAAATACTCAATAAAGAATTGTATTTCTACATGGTTAAGAATTATAGAAAAACATTAATAATATGGATAAGAACATTTAATAATTAAGAATTATGCTTATCTTGTGGAAACTTATTAATAATTTAGATATAAACTTTATAACCTATTACATTTTAATAACTTATTAAAAAAATTAATTGTATCACAACAATAAAAGAATAATGTTAGACAAACTGCTGATGTGGTGAGTGATTATTGGCAAATGAAAAAAATGATATTAATAGTGGGCTTAAATGAAAACTAATAAGAGGTTGACCACATTAACATTTTGTAAAAATATTATAAAATAATTTGTAGTTATAGCATTACTCACAACAAAAACACTAGCGTATAACTCTTGCATACGCAAGAAGAAATTTAAGAATAAAATATTTAGATACATATTAAATGCTTATACTATATTTAATTTTAAAACTATCTAATATCAATGCTCTTCTTGAAAATTTGTCAACTCTTAAAAAAACTTAGTAAAGATATCATTTGATAGAGTGTGTAGATTTTTTTATATTTAATTACTCTATTGTAATTTTTTTAAAATGTTTTTGATTAGATGATTATTTTTCACTTCTTAAAATAATTTTTATTATTGTAAGAAATGAATTTAATTAATGTTTTCCTTTTTCAAATAAAAGATGAAAATTGAGTTAATAAGAAAAAAAAGAAAATGAATACCCAATTCTTTAGAATAAATTTTTCATTAAAGCTTAGACCTATATCAATAATAAGTTTTGGTATGAAATATTTTATAATTTAAAATGGGTTGGAAGTGATTTAAATGGGTTTGAAGTAAAATGAACTTAGAAGTAGTTTGAAATGGTGTAAAATTTGATTTAAATTGGATGGACACTTGTCAAATTAAAATTAGAGAAGGTATAATTAGAAGGACAAAACTAGGTACAGTATTTAGGTGCTGTTCTTTAGGTTCTCCTTTTAAAATTCTGTCATGTGAATTTTTTCTCATGAAATGAAAGTGTATTTTTTAATTAAGTACCCACATGTCTGAATCTTAAGAGAGGAATCTAATGAACAGCACCTAAGATATTATACTTAAGTTTTGTCCTAATTAGAATAACACTTTGACATCAAATTAGAATGTAATTAAAATCTAATTAAAATTCTTTATTGAGCTTCAACTTTAAGCTATTGTAATATATTTCGTTAACCAAGTACATATATAGGTCAAAAACCTATCTTTTTTTTTTCTTACTAAAATGGAGCAATCAAGAATAAGTATTTTGTTCATTCTCAAAGAAAAAAAAAAAAGTATTTTGCATACTCTAGTAAATGATATCCATAAATGGTTTTTTCAAGTGTTAGCAATTCAAAAATAAACATTGAAAGTATTAAACTTAAATAAGAACATTTTTTAGTTATTTAATTTTAGTTATTTTCGAATATCTCCATACATGTGCATAAAAATTTCGAACTAGCATAAACCAAAAAGAGACATGTGACTAATCAGAATTACATCGAAAAATATTATGGTTGAAAAATAAAAACATCAAGAATGAGTATGAATTTGCAAGTGTCTATTGCTATCTTGAAAGTTACAATACTCATTTTGAGGTTGACATAAAATTACACTCATCATAAACTTCATCGTCACCTCAATTTAGCTGGAGATTCACCATTTCCTTTAATAATTAATAGAGGTTTGTTTAAAATTCTATATCCACTAAGCTAGATGTTGATGGTGAAAACTCTTTGATTTGAAATTATTAGTGTTTAGTAATACCTAATTATGCCCCACTTACTAATTAATTATCATGGGACCAACTCTGTACAGAGTTAAATTTCAAGAGACAACACACAAGACCATTTTTTTTTTTTTTGCTGAATGACAACACACAAGACCATTGATAGCCGTGCATCAGTGCATGTATATAGATTGAGCCTATTTTTTCTTTCGCAAAATAATTATTTTGGATCTAATCAGTTAGACATTTATTACTTTAGGTATTTGCTCCAATTGAAAAGGATTTGGATCAATTCACTTTCAATAAATCATGATTTGACATTAGGACGACCAATCATTTTACCGCAGAGATAGCTGATTATAAAAATTTAATTGAACAAAAGTAAAAAGTTATAAATCTTATGGATATCAGCCTTTTTTTCTTTTCTTTTTTTTTTGGAGAAGAGGATATCAGCAATTTAGCATAAATAGTTATATGTTTCAACAACAAAAGGCAAGGAAAAACTCAGCATTTAAAACGGAAAACAGAAATAAAAACATGAAGAGTATGATATGTATATATATATGGATAAATTACAAATTCAAGTAGAATTTTGGGTATTAAGAAAAAAAAAATTATTTATAAAAATCATTTTCTTGTATATATCTACATAATATTATATCATAAAAAGTTTTGAATAGTCTAGATAACGAATTATGCAAAGAGAGGATTTTTTTTTTTTTTTTTTGGGTTAAATCAATTGTATGTTAACATCTATATCTCTTTTGATAATAATTTAGATTGAGATGTGAACATAAGACTCAGAGAAAAATAAAAATGATTTATAATTTTTGTACAATAAAATCCTCTATTTCACTTTTTATGTTCCATGCCATACTAGTTTTGGTTTATATATAAAAGATAAATGTTGATAAAGAGGCAATACAGAATATTTTGTGCAAATGTAAGTTTTATATGGATGTTAAAATTTTAAGTTTTAAATATGATTTTTTTTTCTTTCATTTGGTTTACTTATGAAGATGGAACTTTTACAACAACAAAAAGGTGTTTGGGTGAAAATAGAAAGGGAAGAACTTTTATGAGAACAAAAAGTATTTGGGTGAAATAGAAAAGGAAAATAAAAACATCAATTCATGTAGCTCATAATATCTAACGTATTAAAATATTATCTTATGAAGTATTCCAACACTATGATTTGTTGTCAAAGACCTTGTAGCTGAATTGACACCTTCTCATGTATAAAGTGTTTGGGGGTCTAGGAGAGAAATGATTTAAACTGCGGGGTTAGCAACATGTTGTAATTATTTCTCAAAAAAAAAAAAACACTATGATTTGTTTGTAAAATTAGCAACAACAATAACTAATTTTTTCACTGTGTATGTTCAAATAATATTCTTCTTTTTAAAATAAAAATATAACTTTTAAAATTTTAATAATAAGTGGTTATAGTTTAAGTATAAAACATGTGTCCTAGTTTAATGAAATTAAAATTTTAAATATTTTCTATTCAATCTTTTATATTTTTAATATGTCTTATCAATGTTACCATTAATAATTTTTTTTTTTGAAAAAAGTTACTTTCAAATGGCTAACAAAAAAATAATAATTTCACATGATACCCCAATGATGATAATAAAATAATATGAATAAAAATATGAATAACCGATTCATACAAAGAAGGTTAAAACTTAAAAGTAAGAATCATTTTTAAGGTAATTTTTCTTTTCTGCCATCACCTAACACTTTATTAAAGTTATTACTTAATAAAAAGCTATTACTTTTTATTAAGTAATTATGAAACTTATAATTGTTCCAAATTCCTAAGTTGACCTCTGCTCAATATTAGGTTTGGCTTATATCCAGTATTTTTTTAACTAGAATATTTTTTTGTTTTAATGAGAAACTGCCACATCACCCAGTAACTAAATAAAAGGTAGAGATTAAAACCTACTATCGCTTGTTATTGTTATTTAAAACAAAAGGAAGTGTCCAGTTAAAAAAACTAAAAAGTACTAGATGTAAGACAAATCCCTCAATATTAAGGTTCCAGTAGGCATAGGTTGTATACCACCACGATTGTGTTGATCGAGAGATAGGAAACAAAGAAATTTTCTTTTAAAAAAATTATTAAGATTGAAATTTTATGGATAAAAAAGTATAGGTATTACTTATTAAATCCAAACTAATTAAAACTTGACTTGTATAAGATTTGCATCATTGGTCAATACACTCATGTACTTGAATTCAATTGGGAAACTTAATATACATTTCTAAAACAATTGTAGCAAATTTTGTCTTAAAAAATAAATTTTCACCATGAAACAAATGAGAAATTATTTAGTATACCATCATTAGACTAAGACACCAATTGGTTATTGATGCAAGTGAGAATTGAACTCCATATCTCTTATTAAAACCATTAAAGATTTTATCGGTTAATCTACCTAAAACCCAATAGTTCTACAATTAAATGTAAATATATGATTGCATTAACTAACTAAGAATAAATAGTGTTATCTTTTTAAAGTAAAATTACAACCAATGAACTTTTTTTTTTTTTTTAGAAGAGACAACCAATGCACTTGCGTTTGGATTTAATTGAAAACATAATGTATTGCTTTTAACTAACAATGCCTAGTGTGCTCTACCTAAATATGGATATAGTATATGGAACCCACATGTAGGATTTGTAGGTTGGAATTTTGTGGGTATAGGGGTTAGTGGTAAATTAATGGATGGTGGATGTAAGCTCTCTCACTAGAGGTTGGTACTTTTGGTTCCAGCACACGAAGAGCACGGCATTATTGCGGAGCAATGGTGAGCACTTTTGAAGATTAAGTCAATAGAATTGTATAAAAATGAAGGATTTTACTAATGTGTACCCTTAGGACACACATTAATTTCCATTTTTGGAAAAAATTTTCTTGAGAATTGAAAAAGTAATGACAGTTTTTTCAATTCCCAAGAAAATGTTTCCAAAAATAGAAAGTTTAATGT
>JAOXJQ010000015.1:9000862-9014833 GCA_025762765.1 Quercus bicolor | reverse complement strand
ATTCTCTTTCTCCTTGAAACTACTATATATTAATTCTAGCCCATAGCCTTGAAACCACGTAGACCATATGGAATACCGTTTTCATTTCTTTCACATGCTATAGGAAAGAGCACGTTCTATCACTTCTATGCACATGTTAGAGAGAGAGAGAGTTTATAAGTAAACAAATATTTTTCTCGAAACCCAAATTGGAATAAGGTAGCTAGAATTAAAAGAATATATAAAGCAGCTAGTCAAGGCAATTTTTTTAAATTAACTTTTAAATGTTATTGTTCTTGACTATCATTTTGACCAGTTAAAGTAGAACAAAAATCCGTCATACAAGAAAACAAGCAAATTCTCACCTATCTCTTTTCAAGATCATGCATGATGTAACAACGACAATCATACCTTCTAGGAAAATGTGTATGTTAAAAGAGAACTGTTGTACCATATGCAATACTGTTCTTCAAAGCATTTTTGTCTCCCCCCCCCCCCCTCCCTTTTCTTTTTCCTTCCCTAGTTAACAACCCCAAATGTCAATTTATCTTCCCTTTTTAGTATTTTTTATAAATAATGTGTTCAAAGCATTTAAGTAGAAGTATGGAACAACTATAATGCCTCATGGTGTGTGTCAACATGGTTTTCCTTTTCCTTTTGTTTTGAACAAGTGAGTTGAGCCAAAATTATTTGTACTACTACTAAGTACTAACAAGGATGTTAATTGTTATTGACATATAGGTCAAATGTCATATTTTGGTGCTTTTAACAGAAATATATATCATCTAAATCCCCCAACTTTAAAAAAAAAAAAATTATAAAAGAAAAAACCAAAGATGTTAGGTTTTTTTTTTTTTTTCCTTTACGTGTGAATAGCTATAGCTGCTGGGATTCTAAAAGCTTCAAATATGTTTGCAAGTTACTTCAAATGCTAACCAACACATAGTATTTTTTCCCGTACTCCATATCTATATCTCTTACACATATACAGGAACAGAAATTGATTAAAACAGCAACCTTTATCTTACTATAAAATGAAATGTTTCATTGGTATGATAAAAGAAAACAGATTCCTATATACACCGTCAATGGTAAATATTAACTAATTTAAAATACTCCATATTTTAATTGTAATTAGAAACGTTAATGAGTTTCAAAACATATTTTAAAAAATGTGTGACAAGGGGCAATCCATGCATAAAATATAGCAAAAAAACAGCATCCAATTGCTAATTTTTATATTGATGCGTTATATTTTCCAGTAAGAAATTTATATATCTTGACTGTCAGCGGGTTAACCTAATCTAAACTGTCAAAACCCTTAATCGAAAAACACATATAATTAAATTAATCAATCTGACAAACAACTTTAAAAAAAATAAAAAATAAAAAAGGTGATGAAAATAAAAATAATAAAAGAAGAACTTGAACTTTATAAGGCTCCAATGTAGATTTTTCATCAGGACACTGGATTTGATGTTTGATCACAACTCTTATAATGACATGTCAGGGTTCTGAGAGAGCTGAGTATTACACAAAAATATACAAATAGGTAAAAGCCCTAAAGTAATAGTAGTAGTAGTACATTTTGAAAAATGAAGATTCTAACTTTTCAGTCAAAAAAAAAAAAAAGGGAAAAAGAAGAGAGAAAAGATTTCATGTCCACAAGTGAATGTCTTTTATAGTTTTATACATTTTGAGTCGCTGACACAGATCAGAGATCACTGCCTAGCCTTGGCTAGCTTCAACCATGTGGTTTTATCTCCCTCACTGCTCTCTTTCTCTTTCTCTGTTTTTCTTATATATGACCTAGTTCTGGCCACCACGTGATGCCCCTTCAGTAGTGACTAGACCCACCTTGCAAGTTTGATGTATATCTCCCTCACTCATTGACCTATTCCACACTATCTATATATTGTCTCTGGTAAGTATTTTTACTATCTTCTTCGAACACTACAAAAGCACAAAGTTTGAATTCTAGTTTCATGGATTCTCTCTAGCTATATTAAACAAGAACAGAAAAACAAAAAATAAAAGAAAAGAAAACAGATACATGGATCCTCACCAACTACAAAAAGGAATTTGTGCATGGATCCTAGTGACTCAAAAAGGTGTGAATACCCTAATTCAGATTCACCATCAATAAATCCAAAAAAAAAAAAAAAAAAAATTTACACCATTTTGAGTGTAGGTTGTTATCAGTGTATAATAAAAGTGATGTTTGTAGTAATTCCAGTAAAAATGATGTTGTACTAAACACAATCTGTGAACTCTGCAAATTGTGAAATGTGGTGTTTTTATTATTGTTCTAAATATTAATTAGTTGTAACTATTTATCCTAGCTATCCACCTTACATTGCAAATTATTTAAATAGTTTGGGATGATTAGTTTCCCATTAATAATAATTTTGATACTAATTTGGATTGCATGATATGTATTATAAATTAGTCCCAAATTAGTTTATAATACACCTAATACATGATTCATATACTCAAAAAAATAGTTAGATACTCGAAGAGGTTTAGATACCATCATTCGTAAAAAATAAATAAAATAAATGATTCATAGTAAGGTGATAGCTTTTACTAACCTCTTTTTTTCTTTTTCTTTTTTTAATAAAAAAAATCTATTAGATATGGATTATGGTGAATGAAGTTAAATTTTCTTTCAATTAATTACTTCATAAGGATTTCACTAAGTCCTGTAGGCTTTGAATTATAAATATCAACGATTGATAAGGTAAAGGCATAAAGCTTATAAAGTGTTTCACCTTTTTTAAGTGTTGAGATTCTTCAATTTTTGGATTGTTGTAATTAACCATATATATATTCTTCGCTTGCAAGTTGCAAGTGGTTTCAGTTTGACTGATTCAAACTATTGATCAATACTCAATAGTGAATGGTTGAGATTATCTAAGTCAGGCATAAAATTTATAAATTTTTTTGGTAAAAAGTTTAATTAACTATTTCTTAAATTTAAAAAATAAATGTTAATTGACTATTAGGTAATTATGCTATGTAATCTAAAGACAATTCTTTGCTTAATGGAAAAAGTTGTGATTCATTCATTCATAAGGGAACTTACATCATGTTGACGTCAAAAATAAGTTTAGCAGAAAAGAAGAATAAATGATAAAGTGGGGGAAGAGAGAATACTGATGAAATTAAAGAGAACAATTATTTTACCTTCGTTGGAATTAATTTTTTAGAAAAAAAAATTGGACAGAGAAGCAAATATCCTCGTAAAATAATATCTTTAATCTTTTTTATTTTTTTGAATCATATATTTAATCTATTGATAATAAAATGAGGGAAGAGTTTGTTAATACATTATTAAAATATTAAAAAATTATTAATAATGCAAATTCCAAAAATACTATTAAATAAAATATATTCTCTATCTATATTTTTTAATATGAGATGATTATTTTTTTAAAAAGAGTTGAATTTAATTTTCCAAAATTTATCATGAAAATTGGCAAACAAAGTGTATATATTTTGGCCACAGAGAAGATTTTAAAGGATAACGACCTTGATATGTCGGAGTGGGACCCATGTAATAAATCCACATAATTACTTGAAATTTATTTCCTTGTACCCTGACAGTAATTGATACAGAGAGTACTGGGATGTGGGATACCATTGCAGTCAATTTCATCTTATTCCTTTATTATGGCTAGACATTGACAATCATGGCCTTGCTTTTACAATGGAATGTCAGTGCAATTCCGTCTCATAATTCACAATTATGGTAAAAAAAAAAATCAAGTTGGAAAATGATCCGCTTAATATAATAAGGGTCTGATTAATGTATGTTATATTGATAATTTATTTTTTTAAATTTTTTATTAAAAATTGAAAAAATTGCAAAAATTATATAAAAAAAAAAGTTAATTGCTTTTTCATATATATTTTATTAATATATACCCTAAAGGTATATGTTAGTAAAATCCCAATAATTGTTGATGGCAATTTTGGAAGCTAAAGTGGAAAGGAAAAGTCCAGCAACATGGACAAAAAAGAGTTGGTAAATGGACAGAAAACCCATTAAGTTCAAGCGGCAGGAATAATGGATCACATGCTCATGAGATAAACAAATAGGCCTTGAGGGGGTAAATGGGCTTAAAGGAGTCCGGAAAGAGAGAAAAAGCAAACTATGGGCAGTATATGATGTGGAAAAGTGAAAATGGACCACGGCAGACTCAAAGTAATGAAAGCAAAGAAAGTAAGGGGTTGATTGCAAGCCCATGAACCCCAAGGATGAGAGATAATGTAATTGGGCCGGGGAAGCCCGAAAAACTCAGTAAAAGCCCATAAGAATGCAAAGTTAAGAAAATGGCCGAGGAAGCCCAAGGAAAGTAAATGGGCCCAGGTCGCCCAAGGGAAAACAAATGGCACACAGGAGCCCGCCAGTGATGTAATAAAAGAACCAATGGTCGTACTAGGTCATTGGGAGAAGAATAAACGGCAGGCCCAAAGAGGTCCAGTAAGATTGAGGCAAACGACTTCGCAGTAAGAATGATAGAGTGGTATGACAGAAGATAGTAGTAGAAAAAATGGTGGGCTGAAGAAAAGCAAAGTTCACCGTCAAGCAAGGCCCAGCCCCTAAGTGGGGCAAGCCATAAAGGAAAGGGGAACCAGAAAATAGTCAAAAACGAACGGCAAACTATGCAAGCCAACCACGACAAACGCATGAGCAGCAGACAAATTTTGGACATACATGAAAGAGAGGCGCATGCAAGGTCCAGACCTCACTAGCCTGTACCCAACCAATACAGGATACAGTGAAGTCATGAGTCAAAGGTAAGAGGGCATGGTTTGGTGGTGGGGAGAGGGGAAAAACCTATTTTGAGGTTCCTGCTCGGGCTCTTTTGGGGGAAGTATCCTGCTGGGATGATATACTACCCAAAAGAAGTAAAGCTAAGTTGGAACCACTAGGTGCATGCCATGAGGGATAGGGAGAGAGAAGGCACCCACACCATAACAGGAAAGGGTGTCACGACAGACAAATAAACAAAAGAGTTCTCTTTTGTTTAGCGATAAAGAGTGGCACACAAACGGACCAGTGGTGGTCGGCAAGTACACCCAAACTAGACAAAGGTGGTTAAGGGCCAAAATAGTAAAATTTGGTCACAATAGGCACTATAAAGAGGTCCTTGCTGTGTACAAGAAGAAGGATGACACAAGCACCACGGTATTAGAAATTTGAAAACCAGGAAATAGAAAACAAGTACTAAGAAAAAGAAGTAGAAAGAAAAAAGATAAGAAAGGGGAATATTAGAAGAGAAGGAAAGAAAAAGATAGAGAGTTAGAGCAGTAGGCATGCACCAATAGGTTGATTCCCTCTTTCCCTCTCAAAGTCCTGCTCTCTGCCAGAAACAAAGAGTTCTCTTGTGTACCAACCATTCAAGTCTATTTCCCTCAAAGTGATTAATTTCCAAGGCAGGATCTCCCTTAGAGATTATTCACTTTGAGAAGATGCGTTCTTCCCTCTCTGGTTTTGGTCCTGCGGATCAAATTTAATCTGATTTCTTTCCTCTTTTAATTAACCCATATACTACCCACTTGTTTCCCTTATTTTTCTTATAAAAATAATTGTTGTTAAACCGTGATTATCTTTTCTTAAGTATGGATTATCTATTTACTTTAATAAAGAAGTCAAAGTACTTTCTTTTATCTTATAATTATCATATCTACCTGCCGCAACTCATCTGAAACAGTTCTGCCCGCCGTAAGCGTGCTCCTGGCAGACGAGACATAGTTCGTGCACAAGCCAGACCAAATTGAGTTGCAGTTGAACCGGTCTCAACTCCCTTACTCATAATATTTGGGCCCAGTACCATAGGAGGCAGCTCAGTCCGATTTAACCAAAAAGGCCCACTACAATAATAATAAAATGTTTAGTAGTTGATAAAAAAAAAAATGATAAAAATATTTACATCCATAACATTATTTTCCTCTAAAAAAAAAATAATGCCATTAATATTTTGAACCATTTTAAATTCTTAGCTTTCTTTAATTAAACTTACTTTTTGGATTTCAGTTAGTTTAATAAGTAAAAAATTTTATTGTCAAATTATAAGCCTGGATCAAATTCCATCTGCCCAAAATAAATTGGTGTCTTTACTTGGTGATTAAAAGCAATTATCATGGAGATAGAGGTAAAGCCATGTTGGGGTTTCCATATTTCAAAAAAAAGAAAAAGAAAAAAGAATGGATATATTTTTAAATTTATATCTCAAATATAAGAGTTGTCCCTCCCAAAAATAAGGGCTGCCCCTTAAAAAATAAATGAAAAGGTTTGATTAACCTGAAGGTTCTAAAATATATAGTTGTCCCAATGAATCCCTAAAAAATACAATGTTAATTTTAAACAAAAACAGACTTTCCTTTTTTTTAATGCGGAAAAATTCAATAGAGGTTTTTTTTTTTTTTCCTATCTCATCTAGAAAGTTAGTTCTTTTTTCAGTACAAATTATAGAGTTTTTAATCAATAAATAAATAAAATTATTTCGATCTTTTAACTTTGAAGCCTCAGTGGCCTGAGGATTTGATTGGGTCTATTTATATTATATTTTATTTGCTTTGATTTATGAACAATAAGTTAGATTTATAGTTGAATAATATATGCAATTGTAGAAATATTTTTTCTTTGGAACTAAAGCATTTTTTGTTTTACTGTTAATTTTTCAACTGTTTAATTTTAAATGTTTGATTTAGAGTCCAAAAGGTTAAATTCATTATAATTCTTAAATATAGCTAAACATGGAGTTTTATTATTAGAAATGATAGTAATTGGAAAAAAAAAATTTAAGAATTACAATGAATTGTTGAATTTTTTTTTTACATACCTATAGAAACTTGCAAATGTTAATTCTAGAGATAATGTATTTTGTTAGAATTAATTTATAATAACCTATCTTACATTCTTACTAGCGTTCATTCTCTTCCAAATATAAAAGTATCAATCACTACTTCACACATTAGCATCCCTTTTAAGTGAGGATTATTTTTGTTTTAACTAGGATTTAATAAATTCAGAAGAAAAAGAAAACTAGGTTTTAAGAAACTCATCACAGTCAAATAAATATAAATATATATATTTTACTTTTGCTTGATAAAATTAATATTTAAAGTACTAGTACTATTTTAACAAGAATTTCTTGTTGATACTTTCTTGAAATGGTGTATGAGGGTTGGCATTTGGCAGTGACTAATGAATATGACCAAAGCAGAAACTACCAATGCTGTAAAAAAGAAGTATAGGGCTCGTTTGATAAGGTCATTTGAAAACTCTTTTGTGTGATTTAAATGCTTTTTTTTTTCTTTTTCTTTTTTTAGAATGAAGCATACTTATTTTATTAATCAAATAAGGCTGAATCAGCCTAGACAATATGGCGTATGTCTGGTGGTACATCTTCCATCCAGATAGTTAAATTAGGCTTATTAATTGCCCATCTAGCCAATGCATGAGCAACAGTATTCCCTTCACGGCATACATGAGAAAAACTGGCATGATGAAAAGAATTAGACAAAAGTTTAATGTCCTGTAGCAAGTGACCATGTAAGGCTAGAGAAGGACTTGGGTCTTAGAGTTCCCTGCAAATAGATTCTGAGTCTCCCTCAATGACGACGTTGGTGATACCAATTTCTAGTGCAAATTCCATGGCTCTCCTTGCTACTAGTGATTCGACTTGAGCCACCGTTGTTGGGAGTGGTAGTTGTTGTGACAGTAACACCATAATTGCTCCTTCGTCATTTCTGATAACGACGCTAACTCCGACTTTCTCTTGCTAGGAAAAGGTAGCATCATCGTAGTTCACTTTGTAGGTCCCACGGTCCGATGGCTTCCATCTGGTGTGATTCTTGTGCTGCAGCTTTCCTACAATAGGATGAAGGAGTTGGAACTCTGTTTTTCGGTCTTTGGACAGAGTATGTATCTGATCCAAAGGGCAAGCTGTTTCCTTGAAACAAATCTTGTTTCGACGATTCCACACAGTCCAGCTCATAGAAGCCAAGAGAGCAGCGTCTAACTTCTCTATAAAGGCTCGCTTGAAAATCTCCTTGACGTCGCTGCCTTTAATCTTCGTGAGCCATCTCCATTAGGGGTCCATATTCCACATAACCTACACATCAGAACAAAAGAAAAGGGCATGTGAGCAATCTTCTTCTCCCGCTTTGCAGGTTTCACATTGACCATCTTCTGTAATCTTCTTGCGACATAGATTCTTCTTGACAGGCAGTGCTTCTCTGCTAGCTCTCCATACAAAATTTTTAATCTTGCTAGGGACCTCCATACCCCATACTTTCTTCCAAAAGGCTGTATCTTGAACTGAACTCTGAGATTGCTCCGAATTCTCATGTAAAAATCGGTAACCCAATTTTACTAAGTAGTTGCCCGGAGGAGTGAATGGCCAAATCAGTTTGTCCGATTGGTTTGTAGAACTCAGAGGAATGTTCTTGATAATCTCTGCTTCCTGCACAGTGAACACATGATCAATAATTTCAATCCTCCATCTTCTAGTCATTGGATTTATTAGAACTTCCACACACGAATTTTCCTATCCAAACAGAACTGGAGTTGATATTTTGGCTGAGGATTTTGATGGTAGCGAACTATCTCCCCATATCCTTATCTGCTTCCCATCTCCCACCCTCTAAAGTGCCCCTTTTAAAATAACTTCCTAGCCTTTTAGAATACTTTTCCACGCATATGAAGCCGAGGATGAGTCCTTTGCATCTAGGATAGTACCTCTAGGAAAAAATCTGGCCTTAAACACTCTATAGAACAAAGAGTTGTCATCGTGGAGTAATCTCCAAGCTAACTTAGCAAGCATCGCCTCGTTAAACATTGTTAGGTCTTTAAAACTCATTCCCCCTTGATCTTTGTGTTGACACATGTCCTCCCACTTCACCCAGTATACTTTCCTCCTATCTCCTCTTTGTCCCCACCAAAATTTCCAAATGAGGGTCTCAATTTCATGACATAAAGTGATGGGGAGTTTAAAACAACTCATCGTGTAGGTGGGTATTGCCTGGATGACTAATTTGATTAGAACTTCCCTTCCGGCTTGAGACAAAAGCTTGCCTTCCCAACCCTGTAACCTTCTCCAAACCTTTTGCTTCAATTGGTCAAAGCTTGCTCTTTTATTCCTACCCACCATAGTTGGCAAACCCAAATATTCTTCATATTGCTTCAACTCGGTTACTCCAAGGGCTCCCATAATCTGCCTTTGCATGTCACCTGAAGTAGATTTGTTGAAGAAGAGAGCTGTTTTGTCTCTATTCAACTTTTGCCCCGATACCTTCTCATAAGAAGATAGAATATCCATCATCTTTTGACAATCATGAATGGTAGCTTTGTAAAACAAGAGGCTATCGTCTGCAAAAAAAAAGGAGGGGGGGGGGAGTTAGTTTAGGGCCATTGCGACAAATAGAAACTCCCTGAATGTCACCTCTTTCAGCTGCTTTTTGGATCATCCGATGTAGACCCTCCGAGCATAGCAAGAATAGATAGGGTGATAAAGGATCACCTTGACGTATACCGCGACTCGGTTTTATTTCTCCAAAAGGTTCCCCATTGATCAACAGAAAATAAGTAACTGAGGTAATACACTCCATGACTAAAGCCACCTACCGGTCATTAAAGCCCATTTGTGTCATCACCACTTTCAAGAAAGACCACTCAACCCGATCATAGGCCTTACTCATATCGAGTTTGAGAGCCATGAAGGCCGAATTACCAGAATTGTGATTCTTCATATAGTGTAGTGTTTCAAAAGCAACTGGGATATTATCTGTAATAAGACGACCTTTTAGGAAGGCACTTTGATGTTCTGAGATAATATTGGGAAGCACTCTCTTCAATCTGTTTGCAAGAACTTTTGAAAAAAATTTGTACAACACATTACAGAGGCTAATGGGTTTGAACTTAGTAACATTCTCTGGATTTTTTGTCTTAGGAATCAAAGTGATGAATGTATGATTTAGAGACTTTGGTAGAGAACTTGAATTTAAAAAACACAATATATCCTAAATTACATCACCTCTTACCAACTCCCAACAATTCTAGTAAAACAGTGGAGGCATCCCATTCGGCCCAGGCGCTTTAAGTGGCACCATCTACTTCAAGGCCAATTCAACTTCCCAAGCATGAAATTCACCAATCAAACACTCATTCATATCCTCTATGACAATCTGTTGAATGGAATCCAAGTCTGCCACCAAAGCTACTAGGTTGGAGGATGAAAACAATTGTTGATAGTAAGTAAGGAAAATGGCCGAAATTTGGTCTGGTTTGGTACACCAGATATTTGCTTGATCTTTAATCCCAATAATAAGATTCCTACGCCGCCTCTGTGTTGCTTAACAATGGAAAAAGCGGGTGTTTCGGTCTCCGTCTTTTAGGTACATGGTACGTGACCTTTGACGCCACATTCTTTCTTCTTTGTCCATAAGGGAATTAATCTCCTTTTTTAGCTCTACAAGTCTGACCGAATTCCCTCCCTGAAGTGCCATGTTCTCTACCCGTATAAGTTCCTTTCTTTTTTTCTCCAACTCTCTCCTAACGTTGCCGAAACAGTTTCAGCTTCATCTTGTTAGTGCTTTTCTGCAGTTTTCAACTTTCTGAATCACCCTCGTGTTCCCTTCCTTGTCGTATCTGGCCTGCCAAACTCCCTCCACGGCTTCTCCACAACCCTGGTCGCCTAACCACATTTGTTCAAATCTAAACACTCTTTTCCTCATTAAACAATCCAATTCCGACTGCTCTATCCACATACACTTATGATCAGAAGTTGTGCTGTCCACATGGTGAACCTGAGTACCATGATATTTCGCAAACCATTCGTAGGAGACCACCGCTCTGTCTAGCCTTTCCTATATTGAAACCCCATTGCTGTAATGTTTACTCCAAGTAAAGGGAGGGCCCTTGAAGCCTATGTCCATAAACCCGCATTCATCTAGCACGTCACAGAACAATTGCATCTGTCCATGCGGTCTTACTCACCCTCCAAGCTTTTCTGATTGCTTAACAATCTCGTTGAAGTCCCCGGCGCACAGCCAAGGTAACGAGTTTAGTTGGTGTAAACAACGAAGATGGTCCCATGACTCATGCCATTTATGTGTCTCAGGCTCACTGTAGAAGCCGATAAACCGCCAAGCTGCCTCTGAGTTTTTATTGATGACCATATCAATATGGTTCAAAGAAGAGGAAACTACATCAACTAGAATGTCATTCTTCCAGTAAACCACTAAACCTCCACCTTTGTTTATCCTCTGAACAAAAAACTTCTTGTCAAAACGAATCTGATCTTTCACATACTCTAGCCTTGCTTCGTTTGCCAGTGTTTTGGCTAAGAACACGACTGTGGGAGCTTTTGCCTGCATCACATCCGCAAGCTCTTGAACTGTTAGTTGGTTCCCAAGCCCCCTCTAGTTCCAAACGATGCAACTCATTGCATTTGGCGGGGCTAAGAAATAGCCTCCGCCATTATCTGAAAGTTTTCTTTATCCTCGTGTGAAACCAGAATTTTCTTGCATGGTAACTCACTAAGATCAACAACCATATCAATGGGATGCTTCGAACCAACAGAATCTTCTTGGGTGGGTGTTGTGCCAACAGAATCACGTACAAGACGCTTCCATTTTGTCTGGTGGGTTCTCTACGTGTATGGGAGCATGGGAAAAATTTGTCACGTCATGGAGTGTAAATGCATGAGACCTGAGTGATTGATCCACCTGTGGTGGTGTCTGTGACGTATTCTAGGTGGGTGCCAGCTCAGACCTTAACTTTTCCATGTCAAAAGTTTGGGAATTTTCCTTTTAAGGTGCCTCATTCTTGGCAATACTAGAAGTTGGGGGATCCTCATAACTCCTAAGTTCCTTGTCTATCTCCCTTAATTGCTGTGCGAAATACTCTCCCTTATTTTCATGATCCTAGGGGATAGAGTTAGTGTTGCCATTCATGGACGTGGAATTTTGGGGTTTTGAATTCTAGAGAACCGCAAAATCTGCTTCCATATCAGATGTTTCCTTATCGGGTAGGGACACTGGTTTTGACGTTTGCATTGTCTCTGCCACCGGACTAGATTTCGTCTCCCTCTGCCGCCATGTAGACATATTTTCCACCCTATCCTCATAGAACCCAAATACCTGGACTACACTTTTCTTTTTCAAGCCCAACTGAATGGCTCTAATCCAAGAACCAATTTGTTGATTTTCTACTCTGAAGGTGCCCTTACTTTGGATCCAGATGTCATAGTCCCTGTCACCATGATCAAAACAACCACACCAATAACAGATGTTAGGTAAGCGTTCATACCTGAAACTTACCCATGTTTTTCCTCCTTCCTCAAAGGTGACTATCCTCCCACGACAAAGTGGTTGACAAAAATCCACAGTGACCCTTACTCTAATATAACTGCCTCCCTCGTTGTCTGAGACCCTTGTTGATCTATCCACCTGACCAGTTGCCTCACAGATGTCTTCAACGACTGATTTATTCCTATAACCAATTGGGATGTTGTGTACTTGAATCCAAAAGGTCACCTTGTCAAATTTTAAATCATCAAGGGGAGTTTGTCTTTCATACCTTTCGAGAACCACCAGATATTCGTCAAAACTCTAGGGTTCACCGGAGAGAATACAATCAACATCCTCCTTATTATCAAAAACAAAGAGAGCCTTATGGGATCCTTCCTTGCTCACCATAAATCCATTATCTGCCCTTCAAAGCGGCTTGAAAGTCTTTGCTACCGCCTCCATATTCAATGCATGCTTGGTGAGAAATTGAGCTGCTATGATATATTCTTTGGAGCACCTATCTTTTTTGAAACATAAATCATCACCTTTCCTTTCGGACAGAGATAAACAGTTTCATGCCTTGTGAGATCCTCCATAAGAACACAACCTAAAGAAAGAGAAAAGAAAGAAAAGAAAGAAGAAAAATTGAAACCGACCAAGATTAGGGAGAGAAGAAAACAAGAATATTGTTCCCTAAAACTCCAGAAAAATAGAACCACAAGCCCGACACGTGATTCTGTCATGAGAGGGGAGAAGAAACCTTACAGGAAGGTACGAGAATTCTACTGCCTAAGAAAGGGGGAGAACCACCTTTCTTAGTGATAGAGAAACCTAAATCAATTAAATGCTAAAAATTATGGAGTCCACTTTGAAGTGAATTGCTCGGTAGGGGAATTCTTACAAGGATATTTAGATTGTAGTGCTCAATATAGGTAGCTTAAAACATGTATTTAGAGAACCCATAAGGAGGTGTATTCAACACTTAAGTTACAGTTATGAATAACATAATGGTAAATATTGTAAAAACCGTGGGACTTGCACATAGTCAATTGATTTTTTTTTTTGGATAAAATAGTCAATTGATTTCTTTTCTCTTTCCTTCATGCTTTAGACAAGATTTCTCTATCAAACGCTCATCTCAAATCCGTCCCAAATCAACATCTCACCACTATCTCTCTCTCTCAAATCCACTCAGCGTTCTCTCAATTCAACATTAATCTTTCAGATCTTCCTATCAACTTCCAACTATCACACATTGCTCCTCATAATATCCCATTTCAATCTCTAAATCTTCTAAATCATGGTAACAATTATATCACACCACGCCAATAAATGGAACATGAGAGAATGTATCCTAAGTTAAATTATAATTGACCCTCAATAGGAATGAATACATTAGTAACATACACTTTAAGAGCATACATTAGTAAAACTCATATATATATATATATATATATACATAGACAATGAAGAGAGAACAAAGTGAGGAGATGGGATGAGAGGAAGAACAAAAAAAGTTATAATAGTGGTTGATATTCAAGAGGGAGTTTTCTCTCTCTTCAATAAAATAAATTATTTTACACTATTCATGGTTGTGTATGTACACTTTTTCTATATAGAAAAAAAAAAAAAAAAAAAAAAAAAAAAAAAAAAAAAAAAAAAAAAAAAAAAAAAAAAAAAAAAAAAAAA
>JAOXJQ010000015.1:8983711-9000762 GCA_025762765.1 Quercus bicolor | reverse complement strand
AAAAAAAAAAAAAAAAAAAAAAAAAAAAAAAAAAAAAAAAAAAAAAAAAAAAAAAAAAAAAAAAAAAAAAAAGCCTCATACCAAACATGCATGGCCTGATTGGTAATATTGTTTTAGTAACGTTTTTTGTATTTTTTAAAAATACGTGTGGTGAAAAAATGTATAAAAATACGTGTAATATTTAAAAACTGAAAACTGTTATTTAAGTGCATGTACCAAATACTCTCCCAATTTTGTGTTTTTAGTTTTAAAAGAATGTTACAAAAATATGTTACTAAACACATTTTTTTTACATTATAAGTACTCAAAAGACATGTTTTAGTGCATTTTTTAAATCACAATTTTCCCGTTATTTTGAAAATCAAAGCTACAGTGCTCTTACCTAACCGTACGGGCCATAGTAATTTTGTCATAATTGTCACCCAACCAGAAACCAAGTGCAGGGGTGACTTTTTCTTTTTTTTTTTTTTCCAATTTTTGTAAATATATTTCTTGTCTTTATTTTGTTATTAAACTGAAATTTATCAAAGAATATATAATAATACAAGGTAAATAATACCCTCGTCAGTCAAGTTCGTTGTTACCAGCACCCACTTTTCGATTAAATTGAGATTAAGCATGTTAAATGAAATTAATGATTTTGTTACATTAGGAAAAGTGTTCATTGTTCAATTATCAAAGAAAGTAATTTTTAATTTCTCCCAAACAAGAAGTTATTTTTAGTTCTAGAATTTTGCTTCTAGCTAAAGCTATTGCTATGAAGAGATTTTGCAATAAATTTTTTTTTTCAAGGATGGTGAGAAATATTATTTACTAATATGTTGTCTTGAGTCTTGACAGCTTAAACTTCTGATCTTCATTGAAATTTTAAGCACTTAATGCGTGAGGAGATATCAACCTACATAAAGGTGTGATGGTTGCAATAATTAAAATCAAAACACTATAAATTTGAGTTGAAATATCATTTAAACCAATATTGGAGATAAAGTTCAGAGGTGATTATTTTTCTTCTTCTTAAATGTAAACTAGGGAATACGACTTCCAAAACTAAACCTGGTGAGGAGGCAGACTTCAAATAAGAGTAATAATTTTTTTCAAGTAAGATAACATGAATATCCATATTAATCATTCACACATTATGAATTTGAACAATAACAAAAAAAAAAATCATTCAAACGAATTCATTGAGATTAATAATTCTTATCATGAAAGAAGTAATTACTTTTGGGGATGATAATACTTTATCCACCAATTTCAATGTCAAAGGCGGAGCAAGAGCTTGACATTCAAAGAGGATTTTATCCCGCTATGCAGATTTTAGTGTTCAAGGTAGAGCAAAGCTTCCACAAATTTTTTTTTTCAAATACCCTTTTTAAATTTTGATTTATCTAGCTAGTTTGTTTATTTATTATTAACAATGGGAATGAGGTGGATAAATAGACAAAACAATACTTTATAAACTGGGTAAGCAACAAGAAAATAGTTCAAACCATAGGTAGTTAATTTGTAATTATTTCCTACCTTTTATCTAGTAAGATGACTAGCTCCACATCCAACTAGGGGTCGAAATTAAGAAACATATATAAAGCTAGTAACTAAACTAATTAAGAGGTTTGCCAATAAACTAAGTTTTGCATAGTTTTCTGTGTCTCGTGGATGATGATGCAACTGGGTCTCTAAAGTGTTATCAAGTGCAACGAAGCCGTTCACATTTGGATTTGCATCAAAAGTTTAATCGTTCTTGTTCTTCTAATCTTCTTTTTTAGTTGTAAATAACAAAACAAAATAAAATATAAAAAAAATAAAATAATCCACTTTTAACTTTTAGGTGGAATCTATAAAATTTTCTTTGACTACCCCTTTGACGCGTGAAACATTTTAGCTCCCCCAATTCCCTATATATATACATTCAAAGAAACTCTTTGGATACTCACTTCCACATCTCTAATTGTACTTCTGGCTCACTTTCACAACTTTACTTTGTAACACATCTAGAGAGAAAGAAAGAGAGAGACATGACACAAATAATGTGGCTCCATTGGTGGCCAAAGAACACTAGTCCCACCACCACCAAAAGTGGTTGCGAACCCAGTGGCACAACCATAGCCGCCACGACCACCGCCAGTACCATCACCACCGCCGTGGCCAACACAGCCGTGTCAGCCGCTTGCCTAGCACGCAATGCCTCATCATCACATTGTTCTTGTCTTGCCAAACTAGTGAAGAAACTAAAGAGACGTAGCAAAGGTCTACGTGCCACCACAAGTCGACAGAGTTCATTCCAATGTCGATATGATCCATTGAGCTATTCTCTCAACTTTGATAGCACTGGATGTGGGAGCTTGTTGGATGAAGATTACCATCACTTTTACTCCTTCTCTTCGAGATTTGTAGCCAACCCAAGATTAACCTCTTGTCCAAGAGTACTAGTGGCCGCTTCTCACTAGAAACTAGTGCAACCCTTTTATTTTGTTTTACTTCTTGGGTAGATTTTCTTTTTCTTTTTTGGGTTAAATCCTGTCTCTGTTAGTTGGATTACAACAGTAATATATATATTTATAGTTGATGACATCTTAAATCTAATCTCTTTCTATTTTTCTTCATCTTCTTCTTTTTCTATTCTATTTGAACAAGTTTAAAACTACAAAAATTAACGATCTTTTTCATAACTGTTGAAGTGATATGTTATGATATAGTGGATTACTGTTTCGTTTTTTCATTAAAAGTTTCCTAAAATGGTTTACTAATGTATGCTCTAAGAGCACACATTAATAAATCCCTATTAATATTAGTCATGTAAAAATGATATCACTTCGATTACAATCACATCAACATTTGTTAAAGATAAATTGTAATTGATTTTTTTTTCATCTTAACATTTTTTTTTTCATAATCTTTTATTTATAATATTTTTGTGGTTCAGATGTTCAGTCAGTTGATGGTCATAGATGACCAGGATATATAGAATAGGGTAGGCAAGAAGATCATATGGTGAAAATATATGGGGTCTAAGACTCTAAATACGGGTCAATTTATTATTTTATACTATGATTAAATTAAAAGAAGCAAAGTTACCGGTTAGTTGAATACAATGAACAAGATGCTATTGTGATAGTGTCCTAGTGGAATGAATGGTAAATTGACTCTTGTATTGTATATATATCACCTCGGTTGGGAATCAAAGAAAAGCCCATTTGATTGCTAGCCTCATAGAATGGGAGAATAGTAGTTATTTTCATTTGAAAATGAGAGGAAGATAGTTTATGACCAAGTAGAACCTGTCTCAGTTACTGATGGTGATATATCTATGCTTCCAAGTGGGCTCCTAGGCTTGGTGAGCTTTTATTTTGTATGCATAATAAATTAAATGGTACTATTTTGTGAGAGAGAGAGTTTTGTTGGAAAAGTTGGAGCCATGTGCAAGTCAGCTACCATCTCCAAGAAAATCATTAAAAAAATGTTGTATACTGCAACTTCTATTATTTTGGGAGACAATATTCCGTATTTAATGGTGGACAAGTATATTTTGCAGTCTAGTATCTGAAAAATAAATAAACTGTAATACAGAAAGTACATACAGAAAGAGAAAGAGAGAGAAGAAGTAAAAAGAACACCCTAGAACTTATATTAAAGTGTTTATTTGAGAATAATTTAACTAGTTTTTTATTGAAAAATTTTGCTGAAAGTGTACTAAAATATACTCGTATCTAAAAAATGTGAAAAAATACATAAAGTTTTAAAAAGCTGTATATAAAAGGTAAAAAACTAATGCTAAAAACTGATGTCAAGCATACTTTAAGTCTCAGAGAACCAGAACAATCAAGATTCTTATGAGTTAGTGGCATTGTTTGGTTTTCTTCATGGAGAGAACTTTGATTAAAATCTTCTTTCCTTACTTGTTTTTAAAAAATCAAGAAACATGTGAATATGAATACTTTGTTTTGCTTAATCATAGCCTATATCTTGTTCAAATTAAAACTAAACAATGGTTGATAAATTATTAGTTATAAAAGAGTACTTGGGAAAAAAAAATCTCAAGAAACATGTGAATCTGAATGCTGTTTTTTTGGCCTAATCACAGGCCAATATCTTATTCAAAATTAAATTAAACTATATGTCATTAAAATAATAAAAGAGTGTACTAATTTCTTTTAAAAGATGGTAAAAGTATCTTTTGGTTATGCACTATTGGTACTCTTCACTCTTCAGTTAGCAAAAGGAGAAAGGAAGAAGAAGAAGAGCTCTTTTTAAGCAAACGCTTTCTTGAAAACAAAATTTATATGCCTGATAGCGACGTTTAAACAGGCCTGTTTCAATCTTTGATATACAGCAATTAGGAATTAGGAATTAGGAATAGTAATATGTGTGTTTATCTTGAATATTCCACCAATGATCCTTGAAATGTTTCACTGAATTTTTATTATTATTTATTTTACAAACGTTTCACTGATATTTTTGGGAGTAAAAACTAATATCAAACTTTACCTTTAATTAGTTTTATATAGAATAAACTCCCTTGGTTAAAAAAAAAAAAAAAAAAAATTGGTTTCAAATGGATTAGAAATAGTTTTAAATAATTTTGAAGTATTTTAAATTTAATAAATAAATAAAAAGATTTGAAGTAATTTTGAATGGGCTTGAAATGGTTTTATTATTGTAGTGGGTTCAAATCGAGATTGATTGATTAATTTTCTTACAATGAATTTATTGATCAAAGGAAGCTCTGCTAAAAGTTTGACACAACCTAGGTTCTACATAGAGAAAAGAGCAATGTCACACCAAGTAGGGTTGTATTACTCTGAAACTCAAATCAATTGTGTTCTTGAGAGAGAGAGAGAGGGAGAGAGAGAGAGAGAGAGATCTTTACCAGATAATCTTCTCTTCTTAAATAGAGAAACATGTGATAGTAATTGAATAGAGCATGTTCGGTTGAAGTTGTTTCATTGTGAGTGGAAAACCCCATAGTTATTATTATTATCATTATATTTTGATAGTTGGGTGAAAAGAGATTTGAGCCTTAGACATCTTCATTAAAAACACCAAATGGTGTCAGCTAAGTTTCAAGATTTTCTGTTGCCAAAAAAAAAAGTTCCAATGCTTGAAATGGTTTTAAGTTGAAGGGATAATTGACACAAAATTAGAGAAGATTAACTTAATCTTAGAGTGTCCACTTTAATATATTACTAGTTAATGTGCCATGTGATGTGTGACCATAAACACTTAAATATAAACAAACCAACAATGTTGTAGAATTCTTGCACAGTCAGAGTGCCTGCAGATGTTAGATACGTCAAAACCAAATGTTTTTTATTTATTTTATTGTAATATAAAATTTGCAAAAAAGGGCATCTATGTTGACAATGGTCTAAATAAAGAAGAAACTAATATGTATAGTTTAGAAAAATGTATCTCATAAGACGATTTCATGACTTGATCCAACCTAACCAAACCATATACATAAAATTGGTTTTTCGTTATTTAGGTTGGGTTTAAAATGTGATTTTTTTTTTATTTTTTTGAAATTTAAATTGGGTCAAGTTCAGGTCGGTAAAAATTTCAACCCAATTATAAAGCAGTGGATTTGGAAACTGAATCTAAGTCATAATCCAAAGAGACGCTTTAGCAGTACTATCCTTTTTATTATTTTGTGATATCTTTCATGTTACTTCTAATCTTGAGAACTTAAAAAAATAAAAATAATATATATATATATATATATATTTTTTTTTTGAATGGCAGGAAAGAGAAAGGTCAAGTTGAGGGATTTTGTACGTATAACAAATGAAGAAGGTTGTTTCTCAAAAAACAAATGAAGGCAAGAGGGGCTGATGGATCTTTCACTGGTGCATGAAACCTGAAAACATCTGAGTCATCCAAACTTTGGATACAACATATTCTATTATTTTCACAATCAATTCCTCTCTAACAAGGGAGCTTTCCATCCTTGTCCATGAACTGTGGAAATCTCAATATTTTTCACAATTTTAACTTGCACCTGATAACTAGAAAACAAGCTCTTTGGCTACATGGTGTACTAGTCTAGTACATGTAGCCACTTTTGGACTAGTATTTGTCTCTTTCCCAAAAGCACTGAAGAGTCCTAATGAGAATTACATGTAAATCAATCTGTTTGCCTTAATTCTACATTGAAACCAAATCAACTCTTAACACAGTTCTTTACAATTATAAATGGACGAGTTGAGAAAGAGAGATTTACATAACTGTTTCTCTAGAACCCAAAACTTGCTCATTCTGACCCTACTTGCTTGCAGTGTCCTACAACTGCATTTCAGCACCAGGAGTTAGCTCATTTCGGCCTCGTGGATAAGCTATTCACTGCTTAAAGCTCTACTCCAGTATGAAAGCAGTGGTGAGCCACATTGTTTTCTGACATGGCTGACAGGACTTTAGCACCAGCTCTTCGTTGTTTAAACCCGTGGATTTGAAACCACAAAAATAAATAATCTCATTGGTCGGAGATCAGAAGGAAAAAGGAAGCTCATGGATTGGAGCAAGGCAATGAATTAAGCAAAACCAAGCGACACTATATTGCATTTTTCTCTTAAGAAACTTTACATGAGATGTCCTAATAAACCTATATTGCTAGTTCATAATTCACTGCATCATGCCTACAAAAATTCGAGCACATTGGTGAAAGAGCCTGAAACTTTAGAAGCATGAAAGAATAGCTATGTTCAAATTTTCAGTCTAATATTATAGCTATGATTCATGGTCACTCACAGGATGATCCGAGACAGTGCCCTCAGATGATATTTCCTCAACATCAGGCCGTTCAGTCCGAGGGGGATCTGAATGAGTTTTGCTGGAATCTCCACTTTCAGGATGTTCTACTTTCTCCCCAGGAATTGTACCCCATACACTAAGAGGGGAGTTCTGTTTAGCCTTCTTTTCCAAAATTGCATCTTGTGGGTCTGGAAATCCTACTAGGTCAACAGAAGCTGGCACTGGGAGCTTGCTTTCAAGGAAGCTTGAGCTTGTCATGCCAGAAACTGATGATAAATGTGGGCCAGGAGCAACACATGATGCTACCAGCTGAAGCACTTCCGGAGACGGGGACAATCCCATGCTTTTTTTCTTCTGTGGGTGTAAATGTGATAAAGAAGATGATGGGTTCGTCATGTTTAAGTTGAGAGGAGGCAAGTTCAGGTTAGATTCAATCTTTGGAAGCATTGAAAATGTTGGGGCCAATGGAATTGAGCTTGAAGCAGCATTGTCACTATGAATGTTTCTTTGAAAATCCTGACTACTTCCAACATCATCCGGTGGGACCTGCCTAAACAAATGTGACCTCCGTTTTTTTTTCTTCTTTAGGCTCCGTCTTGGATCCTTTGGTAAGGAAGGGGGCGGACCTGGGATCACAAAAGGAGGAATGGTTGGCTTATCCTCCCCATACAGCAAACGAACTGAATGTGCGATTGCTGATACAGTGGGAGGCAAGTTGGGATCTGGGGGTTTTGCAGGAGCACTCACAGCTTCCCGTAGCCAATGGGGTAGTTTGTCCTTTGAAGAACTACTTCCAGCTGCTTCTTCACCCTTTAGATGTGAAAGATTCAGCCCTTTTTTAGGATCAGGAAGCAATCCTGAATTGGAGGACTCACCACCTCCTGAATTATGATGGGAATCACGCAAAATATTTAGTGATCTATCCAAGAGACTGGGCAACTTCCCATACTTTCTGGCACTCTGTTCATCCTCCTTTCTCTGTAGATCAAAGCCACTCGAGCAATTTGAACCCAAGTTATTGGTTCCGGAAGAATTGAGCAGATTTGGCTTGTCAATGGGAGGTACATTTGAAGAAGTTCCTGGACGATCAGAAGGACCAGCAGAAGACTCCCCAGGAAGATTTGCCCAATATTTTTCTTGATTCCAAGTTGAAATTGGTACAAATTGGTCATTTTGCAACCCAAGTCGATCAGATGTTTCAAAATTTGGCAGGCTCGATGCAAGATCCCCAAAACCCAATTTCATGTCTGTCAGGTGGGCCTGAAATTTTGGGGGTGTAACAAGTCTACTTCCTTGCAATGCCCGGGCCATCATTCCATCAGAGATGCCTGGAAACAATGAAGATTTTGAAGACTTTGTTGGCTTCATTTTTGGAACAGGAAAGGCTGCCCCATCGAAGAGCTTAAGTTGTTCCTCCTCCCACCTTACTGACAAATCTCCTGGAGTTTTGTCACCAGAAAATTTTAACCTGCGGTCTCTTAGCATGGCCTCCCAATTACCTCGTCCATGCCTCCGAACACCGATCCACAGGTAATCAAGTTCATCTTCAGACCATCTTATTCCCCCTCTTGAATAATATTTAGACATGCTGCTTGATCCGGATCCTGTTCTCATCATTATGTTTTCAAGCACCTTCCTATGGTTTTCAGGGAACGAGGAAAATGTATTTGGCATATGTCCAAGACCCAATGTGGGTGGCAATTCCCTCTCTTGCTGATTATATCTCGCTGCATCTTGTGCTGCGAATTTCAAGTTGGGCAGCAATGGTATCGTTGGGAGGTCTTGCATAGAACCATTCCCAGCTTCAAGTCTGCTACCTAATGACAAGCTAGGTAGGTAGTCAAATTGTGTTGGCATGGTCTTAGCTGAAAGTGGGAATCTGGGCAGCATTTTTTCATCAAATGGTAGGCTTGGTAGTGCCATCTTTTCTTGAAAATCTGAGAAAGTAGAACCAGAACTTTCCAAGCGTTCAGAAGATTTTCCTTTGACAGCTGGAGGGCCCTGCAAATAGAAAAGGGATGGCAGTTATGTACATATACAATGATTGGACAGCATTCACAAACACACACACACACACATATATATAGAGAGAGAGAGAGAGAGTGTACTGAAGCAAACGGAAGACAATTATCAGGGATGCCATTCTTAAGACGCTGTTGCAAAAATTCAGCAGATGCATCTGGTTTTTTTGCTCTGTCTAAGGTAGAGTCCTGACATTTTACATCTGTCTCAATTGAAGTCCCAGAGCAAGGAGCTAAACTAAATGGAAACTCCGGTCCAGTTACTGGCTTACTTTGTCTTCCATTTGACCTGGAAAAGGTCCGATATGATGGTTCTGTTTGATTAGCATTGGGAGCACAGAGTCCCAGAACTGGTAACAAGTTACTGGTGGGCACTGTGTTTGTGTAGCTCATGCTTTGAAATTGGTGACTTGGAAGGAAAATTTCAGGAGAGGGGTGACCAAGTGGATTAACAGGAAAATCCAGGTGACTACTCATTTTGTACTTTTGCATTCTGCTCAGCCTTAAAGGTGAATCAGTCTTACTCTTTGGAACATCAGCCAGCTGAAAAACTTTATCATCCTCCAAGTCAATTACTGAAATCTTCTCTTTGATAGGTTGATCTAATTCAGTCGCATCCCCTTCCTTGGGATTGGAGGAAGGATATTGAGTGACTGAATCAGGTCCAGCCAGTCCCTCAGTAGGACGAGATTCTTCAACTGCATTCCTCTGAGCAAGCCGTTCTTTTTGTCTAGCACGGAGTTTAGCACTGTACAATGAAAACTAGATAGTAAATTGCAGAACCCAGCGTCAAAACAACAAGGATCCGAAAGTAAACTCGATCAATCTAGCTAAGGGTGAAAAACATTAATTTAACCACATACTATTCAATAATTTGAAAGTCACAATTTATTTCACAAGTACCAAAACAACAACAATAATAATAATACTTAAACAAATAAAATCTTAATACTTAAGAAAATTGCCAAATTGTTCTGACAATTTCATACTGAGCAAAAAAGCCTCCTTTTACGCTGCCATGCTGCATTTTTTCCCAGCAATTTTTTTTTAATTTTACCTTGTCAATTTGTCTTCTGGTCAACTACTTTATGTGCCAATGATAAACTATCCATGCTAAAAGTTTTCACTATGTTGCCTTCTCAACCAAAATCAATCACAGTAGAAAAGAATTTAAACTCACAACTTTGCTTTTAGAGCACGTCCTGCTGGTGTGTATTCCCGCTCAGGCTCTGGTTCCCGATCTCGTTCCTCTTCTCCAGCACTCTGATTTACCAAGCTTAACAGTTAGGATACCCTACTTAATCACAAAAAAGAGACAAATTTGGAGCAAGTTCAAGTACCTATTCTGAAAGTTCTCACTAAATCATTGATAAAATGCACAATGAGTTTTTGCCTAGATGGTTCTAATTTTTAATCTAAGGGGGAAATTCCTTTACACCAATCATCAAAGTGATTGGACTCCATAAAATTAAAATTTAAAAAAAAAAAAAAAAAAAAAAAGAAGAAGAAAAGATTGTTTCATTCAAAAGGAGGCCAAAAAATGGCGGTGAAGGCCTTGAGGAAAGACATGATTGCCAAGATCAGAAGATACGGTTCTAAATAAAGCTCCATGCAAAAAACAAACAGGCTGGCGAACAAGTTGAAATCTTTTGATGCTGTGTGTCTGTGTCATAGTGTTTTCAACACAATCATTTATCAAGCTCAAAAACAATATTTACAAAATTCTCTCAAGAGGCCACACATAACAAGAGTGATATCTTAGAGAACGTGTAAACTATAAATTGGTCATTATTAGACAACCATTTATTCACATACCTCGTGCATAGCTATGAAAATACCAGTCATGTTTTCTTATGGCAGTACATGTTTACTAAAACAGTGCTCCATATGGTTTCAATTACAATTTGTTTTAATATTACAAAACCTCATGTACTTTTTTTCATAAGTAATGTAAAATCATTAAAGTACTAATCTCGTACATGGGAAGTACACAACAGAATAGCAAAGAAAAAAATGCACAGAGACGAAATAAAATTACAAAGCCCGAGAGATAGGCTGAGAAATGAGTCATCTAAAAAGTCCGTGAAGGAAAATGTGGAGAAAGTATAGGATATGGAGCTCCGCTTGTAGAGAGTCTTCAGAAAGAGGAACTTAAGATTTGGCAAAGATAATTCCTTGCCCTCAAAAGTACGACAATTCCTCTCTTCCCAAATGCACCACATGAGACATGAAGGAGTGGTGCCCCACACCTCTCCACCTCTAAGACAGCCCAAAGTACGATTCCAAGTCTCCACCTCTAGGACTGCCCAAAGTACCTGTCGAAGACTCCAACGTAGCAAGTACAGAATTGAGCATACATAACTCCAAATATGCAGAGTCAAATATCATACAAATCCCTAGCAATAGGACAATGTAAGAGAAGATGGGCCATTGACTCTCCATTAGACTTACACGTACACACCAGTCCACAATTATTATTGCCATCTTTCTTCAATTATCCAATGTCAAAATTTTCCTTGTGCTACATTCCAAATAAAGGATTTGTTTGTTGTTGCTACAGTCCAGGTGGGGTTCTAGCTTTCCAAATGCACTTCCAAGGAAATGGGGTGGATATTGCATTTCCTAACTAGACGCTCTATAGAAACTTTGAACTTGAAATCCTTTCTTTAATGAGAGCTACACCAATCTATCATCTGCCATATCAGTGACTTTCATTGCATGTAGATCATCAAAAAAGTGTTCCAACAATTCTATCTCCCAATCTTGCGCTTCTCCAAGGAAAAGTGGCTTCAAATGTAACTGACCATTTATCCACACCATATGGTCTGATACAAGGTCATCTCCATCTCTAGAAACTCTTAATAATTCAGGATATGTTTCTTTGAAAATTTTATTACTAGTTGAATGATCCTTCCAAAATAAATCTATAGATTTCAAATGTATTTCCATAAGCCAACCCCATAATGGATTTTGACAACACCAGGGCCCCCATCAGCCCTACCAGTACCGTATTTGCCATCAATCACCTTCATCCACAATGATTCCCTTCAACAACATAACGCCACAGCCATTTACCAAGTAAGGCTTGGTTAAAGAGCAGAAGTTTTCTAATACCCAAACTCCACTGTTAGAATACAATGTAGACCAATTTACCAAATGGAGTTTATGCTCACTACAAATACCACCCCATAAGAAATCCCTTTGTATTTTTTTCCAATTTATTGTCCATGCTAACAGGTATAGGAAACAAATCTCATGTACGTAGGTGATGCAGTGGTAGGATGAGTTTTAGTGGCCTTCGATACCAATTTTGATATAGGATCTTTAAAAGTGTTAAAATTATGGTTAAATTATTAAATTTACCATTTCCTAATAGCTTAACCTTTTGGAAGAATCGGTAATTTAACATGAAAGCAAAGTAGGAGATCCTATGTTTAATCCCTGGCTTTACTCTACCTCCCATTTAAAATTTTAAAAATCCCACGTGTTGGGCCTCCACATATTAAGGGGAAGTTTAGGCCCACACATGAGAGGGAGTGTTTGAATTATGATTAAGTGATTAAATTTACAATTTCTAATAGTTTAAGCTTTTGAGAGAATTAGTAATTTAACAAAAAGTTTAACACTAAATTAGGATTCTTAATAAATTTTGAAGAATTCTTGATTAGGGTTTGATATTTAAGGTTTTAGGTATCCATGTTGGTCACACTCAAGTAGGTTCCTTGGAGGGATGTCTTGGATTGGTACTATCCTTCAGTATTTTTGCATGAAGTGATCGTTCTCAAAACTCAAACCCATGAACTTAGCGCTTGGAAACTCAAGGCCTTTTTTGATAAGAAAAAAAATTTTGTTATAGCCTTATAGGCACAAAAGTGGTGCAGCCCAAGAGATTCCCTATCTTTAATACAAAAGAGTACCATCTAAAACTTATATTTTTTAAATAGTAAACAAGAGTACCCTCTATACCTTTCTCACATCAGATAATTTTTAGTAGGATTGAGAGTCGGAAGCTGAATCCTCTTTTCTTTGTCTTCTCTATTCCACTAAACTTAGGAGTGATGGAGAAGATAAATTATGTTGGACTTCATCTAGAGACCACTCATTTGAGGTTAAAACATATTAAAACTGATCCCTAAGGACAGTACCCCTTTTCCTTGGAAGAGTATATGGGGGTGTTAGCTATTGTTTCAAATTCCCTTTTGAGTTGGTTACTATTTGAGTTTTCTTGGTGTACAAGGAAGTTTATTCCTTATAAAATAACTAATTTGATATTCCTTATCCACCAAGAAATGGTTATTGAAATCTTATATATGCAAGAGCGTAAAGGGTTTGGCGTGCTTCAATCCAAGAGGTCTTCCATTGGGAAGAGGAGAAGACTCTAAGAAGAACATTAGTAGGTTTCTTCTAGAATTGAAAGATACCCATGTATGTGAGATAAGCTTGACTATTGTTTGTTTGGCAGATGGGGTCTTGTATCCATGGTTTACTTCCCAGGGGTGTGTCCAAAGGCCTTGCCTTGGTGAGGGTCCACATCATCAAAAAAATAAAAACAAATAAGCTTGACTATTGTTTGAGTGAGAGAACGCCGATGGTTGTATTAGGGTGTTGAAATTGTGAGAATGTCCAACTTTTAAGTATTGATTGTTTGTTTTTGGAGTATTAGGATTTGAGTGAGTTAGTATTTGTTATGGATTTTAAGTGCCTTTGTGTTTCTGAGGTTTGTTAGTATTCTTTGTGTTGGTTTGTGAGGTTTAGTTGAGAGAGGTTGTAATCTATATCAATGATGGTAAATTTTGTGAAATGATCTTGTATATGTTTGGGGTACAATGGGTCATGCCTAGACGGGGTGGCAGATATGCTCAATTGCTGGAAGGGACGTTTTGGCAGGCATTGTCATGCAGGCATATGGAATGTCATTCCTTTATGCATTATGTGGTGTATTTGAAGAGTACGGCACATAGTTTCATCTTTGTGAGAAAACAGTTGTAGAGTAGAAGATATTGCCATTGAAGACCTTATTAGACTGCTTAGCAGCTTGTCACTGTCTTTCTTTTTCTAACCTGTTTGAATTTCTTGATATTTTTATTAACTTGATTTTGGCATATCTCTTGTATGCTTCTGACTACATGGGTTGTGCCCCTTTATGCTTTTAAAGAATTTCGTTTACTTATTAAACAAAAAAACAAAACAAGCACCAAGCTCAAACTGTGAACAATGAGGTAAGAATCACTTAGTTAAAAAACAGACTTTATATTCTAGTTACATCTTTATTGACAATGTCACAGAAAATATACAGATATTACATAGACTTGGAAAAGCCTCATGCTTAAAGCAGAAAGAAAAAAGTACCTCACTCAATGTTTCACTTGGGTGTGGAGCATATGCTTCCCTGTAAGAAACAGCTTTTCGCTGGCGCTTCCCTCTACCAAGAGCTGCTTCCTCCTCCATTTGATATTTTTCCCACCTACAAAACACATTAAAATATGTCAGAGTTTTCAAGATAACAGTCTATTACTTCTAGTCACTATTTGAAAATCCAATGTTTTCCATGAGTAGAAGCTAAATTGTAGACAGATTAGACTTAATGGCACATTCTTCATGTTGTGGAACTTTTTTGTATCCAGCTTTGGAGCCTCCTGTGCTTTAATTTCTATTTCCTATATTTTCTTATTTAGGTTTTTACAAAAATAATAAATTTATTTATTAATTTATAATGACCAGCTTTTCCCTTTTCTGCTCAAAAGTGAACTTGTATATCTGTATGCAGTCTTAACTCGCATCAATGACAATCAGGCACAACTACATGACTTCAAATTACAGCTGCAAACAAACCCCCCCAGTCATGAATAACACTTAACTCAATTCAAACTTGTCTACATAATATGAGCCAGTTTCAAGCCAAATATTCAAGATGATTCATACAAAATCCAAGCACAAACAACCAATTTTTCAGCTTAAAAAGAAGGCAGTCACAAACATTATAGCATGTTAGAAAAATACTGATGCAGTTGAAAAGGTCTAATAATGGCATGTAGATAGGCAATATGTGAAATGAGAGTAATAATATTTAGGGGAAATTACACTTTTCCACCCTTTTTTTATAGGTAATCAAAAAACTTATATTAAAGAGGGAAAAAAATAAATGAGAATTACAAGATGTTCATGATGATGCACGATTGACCCCATTTTACACTTTGCCTCCTGAATTATTGAAATGAACGATTGAGCCCCCAAAGTAATAACTATGCCTCAACTGCCCCCTGCCGTCTGCTTTGGTGTAAGTATGACAGAATTAAGTATTGAAAGAAAAATTTACCCCTCCAAAACAAACGATAGAGAGGTTAATTGGTTTTTTAATACTAAATTCTGTTAGACTTAACAGCAAAACAGATGGCATGGGGTTAAGTGTTACAAAGTTTTCGATTTGGGGGGTTGATTGTGCGTTTTGATAGTTCAAGGGGCAAAGTGTAAAATGAGGTATAGTTTAAGGCGGAAAAGTGTAATTTCCTCTAATATTTAATAACCTTGGAAGAATGAAACAAGAGAAAATCGCTCAGACTTTTTAACAAGAGAGTTTTGGCTTCATGGTGAGACAGAAGCAGAGATTTGAACTAATGACCTCCACTCCATGAGGCATGGTTCTTGACCGATTGTGTTACCCCCTTGGGATTGACAACTGTTCACAAACTTGACAAAGGGCATTTCAAATGTTTTCTGCCCAAGTACGATTGTGATTCGTGGAAGGGACTAGAATCTCTGAACATGATGACATAACTAAGGCCAGCCAGTCCAAAAACAAGTTGCTCGTTCACAGAGATAGCCAAGCCTGAAAGCAAGGTGGGAAGCTTGAATCAAGCTTGAGTGCAGCTTAAACAAAGATCATATTTCAACTAGCTTAGCCTGAGAACACTGACGGTTGGTTTGGCATGGTTTAGTTTAGTAGTACTACCTCTAAAAGTCCCAAGTTTGATGGAGATTTTTTTGTGAATGTTGCTCTATGTAAAGATAAACTGGGACAACTTCGGCAGGTTTGTGTGTGTAAATGAATTTGAAATTGGGTTTAGGCTTAAATTTTAAACCCCAACAAGGTTTGGGATTTTGGCCTTTGTATCCAAACCCAATCTGATTATACAAGTTAATTATAAATTATTTCTAGCATAGTCAAAATTCATGAAAATCCTATGTTTTCTATAACCTTTTTCTACCATTATTATCATGTTCTTTACCCGTTAGGGTGCAGCCTAATGGTTGGAGGCTGGGGACAAGCTGTAAGCCCAGATATCCTAGGTTCAATCCCCACTAGGAGTTCCTAGAATACCCGATACACAGTTTTGGTTAGTGGGGTTGTGTATCCGTGGTTTACTCCTCAAGGATAGGTCCAAAGGGCCTTGCCCCATGTCATCAAAAAAAGAACATTATTATCATATTCTTTCTCATCTCACCCCCTTATAACACATATATTCATGTGATATAAAAAATTTAAATTGTTATTTTGCATCTTTAATATCTTTCGATAGTTTGAATAATATCAATTTTGTTTGTATCTTGATAAATTTAAGGCTTATGACAAATTATATAGCAAGTTGGGGATGAATGATGAAGAAAAGAATATTTATAAACTTGCTAGGGCAAGGGAAACTAAAACAAGAGACTTCAATGGTGTCAAGTGCATTGGATATGAAGATCAAAGTGCATTAGTAAAAGAATAGAAGATTAAAGAGAGATGGAAAAGTTATTTTGATAAATTTTTTAGTAGAAACAATACAAAATATGGGAGCAAATTAAGTAACCCAATTAAGGATAGAAACCATAGGTGTGAGGCCTGGCTACCTCGGATTAGTCACATAATTCTCTGGTCTGTTCGTGTTCTTGGTTTTCATGGGTGGTTCCATTTTCTTTTTTGTCGAATCCAAAACGTTTGAATTTTCAGTAGAGGAGGGAGGTTCTTTCTACTCTTTACGTATATTTGAAAGATATAAGGATTCTCTCCGGTCGGTTTTCATGGGAAAAGATAGTGCTTTTCGTTTGCTATCTTATGTTGAGGATCTCCTGCCAAATACTCGTCCTATAAACTTTGCTAGAACCTTCAGGGATGGTAGTAAGGTTTTTATTTTGCAACTGGGATTCAATGTGCATGGAAGCTTTCTCATGATCTCTGAACTTCTTCATGGTCGTCGGAAGGGCCTCATCATTGTACCGGAAGGAAAGTTGGGTTGTGGGTGGAGAGGTTTTGGCTTTCATCTTCGTAAGGCTATTGCTCCTGACACTCTTGGTGTTAAATCGCCA